>CAVNZG010001157.1:0-23127 GCA_963693315.1 Diogma glabrata
CTCTGTGGGAACTGTCTAAGAGACCATCACGCTTTCAGTGAATGTCATCCGCCTTTTCAGACGTGCCCCCTCAAACATCACTCATTGTAACATTTCCAACGCAACAATCAGTTCTTAGATGGTAAAGTGTCTCTAATCATGGTTAGGCGTTCTTAACACCAACCCGCCACTACAAGTTCATCATTTACTGAAGGTTGTAATGCAGAAACCTGTGCTGTGTTAACCAGTATCTAGGTCTTACCAGAAATGTCACCAACTGAGTCCAGAAATATAATTTTCATAAATACTGCGTTAGTGCGAACGTCTGTTCATGACGGTATCCAAATACTTTGTTGAGCTCTCTTGGACAATGTTTCAACAATGAATTTCGTCACATGCAAACATGTAAGTTGTTACAAGCTCGCAAACACGTAACGTCCAAAAGCATTACCGGTATTGTTGGGCCACAAACATTAATCAACACAAAATTGACTCAAAAATCTATTTTGTGTCTCAAATTTCGTTACAACGTTAAAATTTTACTTTCTTCCCACCATTACCTATAATTTAACACTACCTGATCACATAAAACTGGCTGAGCCTCACTTTAACGCACCAAATCCGATCGACATCTTTTTCTTTTCAAAGGGTCTTCAATTCAACTTCATCGGGATTTTTATCCATTTTGTGATTCTCAATTGGGCTAGTGGTTTGTGACAAGGCGAACATTTCACTTCATCCGACTCAATCCCAAGCTCATATAGCCTTGTGAAGCATCCATCCATCCCTCGAAGCTCAATTAAAACGGTTTTGGGAATTGGAGTCAATATCGTCCAAGTCTAACTTGTCTATAGAAGAAGTCTCATGTGAAAACCATTTCAAGGAAAACGTTGAGAGAAGATAGCGCGTAAAGCTTTGAATGGTAAAAGATGGCTATAGGGTGATAAAAAGTATTGTGCTGTTGTCACTCTGGATGTTAAAAATGCCTTTAACTCAGCCAACTGGAACCAAATCATGAGAACCTTAGACTATCTGCATGTACCTGACTACCTGCTACGTATAATAGCCAGTTATTTCACGGGATGAACTCTGGTCTATGATACCAAAGCAGGTCCTAAGAAGTACAATATAACAGGAGGAGTACCCCAAGGATCGGTCCTTGGTGGACCCACTGCTATGGAATATCATGTGCGATGGTGTTCTCAGAGTACGTGTGCTGGAACAAATAACGATTATCGGCTATGCAGACGACATTGCCATAGTTGTTGTAGCCAAGAACCTTACGGACATTACGAGCAACTGTAACCAGACCATAACCAGCGTTAGAGCATGGCTGAATAGCAAAGGACTAGAGTTGGCCGATCACAAAACGGAAGTCGTTCTAATGAGTAGCAGAAAAGTGGTGGAAAGAATCGATGTCCAGGTCAGATCATAAATTTGGCCCGCACCTCTGGTATCTTGGATTCGTTCTAGACTACAGACTCAACTTTAAAGACCACTTGATGTACACTGGTGACAAAGCCAAACGAGTGGGGGCTGCTCTTACAAGGCTAATGCCAGACATTGGCGGTCCTAGACAACCGATCAGAAAGCTTCTCGGTAGCGTTACCAAATCAATATTTATGTATACGGCACCCATATGGGTCTCAGCGGTGGAAACGTCATCTTATGTTAGACCTATCAAGACGAACTACAGACTGACATCGTTGCGCATTTGCTGTGCTTTTTGCACGGTGTCTGATGAGGCTGTAAATATTATTGCGAGTAGGATGCCGATCGATATTGCAGCAAAAAAGGTATCGGCTCTGCGTTTAGCAACCCGAAATGATAGGGACCGACGAACACGCGAAAACTTCATGGACAGTCCTTTGTGATGATCCCTGACATAAAAGCATGAACATCAAGAAAACACGGTGATGTCAACCATCATTTGACGCAGATGATCTCAGGTCATGGATGTTTCTGTTAGTACTTATACAAGTATAAGCACGTAACGGATCCAAACTGTCTCTACTGTGAGGATAAGGCCGAGAACGCTGAACACGTGCTAATCGAATGCGGAAGGTTTGCCCATTGGAGAAGACTTATTGAGCAGCATATGGGAGAGTCAATCACTCCGCATAGCCTCATGCAATTTATGCTGAGCTCAAAGGACAACTGGGACATAGCAAATGAGATCATCACAAGGATGATGAAACGACTGAAACAAGACGAACGAAGAGCAGCCATGCTCAATACTACACAACGAAACCACGACACTTTAATTGGTGGTACCGCAGGGAAACAACAGAACAACAAGAGCAAGGGAGATGTTTTTACCCAGTAAGAACCAGTGGTCGCCTGGAAAGTCGGGTTCTAGGTTGGATTTTTTAAACGTTTCATCTTCTTACGAAAAACAAAAAAATGAAACACACATACACATACGTGCACGCACACCCATACCAACCATGCCCATACAGCAAAAAATAATAAAGTCCCAAAAATAGCTATAATGAAGATTGCCTAAAAATTACAACTAGAATTTAACACAATATAAATTTATAAGTAGTTATTTTATAAACACATCGTGTACCCCAAGGATTAGTATTAACAAGAAAGGCATCACTTTGATGTTTAAGATGACTAGCGTTTCTGAAAAACCTTAATTTAATATTTTCCCAAGCAGAACAATCTTCCTTACCTTTTTTCACCAGCTTTTCCATAAGTTAAACCAAAACACATTGCTCCCCTTCTGGTAATTACCAGCACAATATGGATTTGTATAACGCGAATTTTCACCCCCCCCCCCCCCCCCCCCATAATTCAAGTATAACGCATTGCATTAATAATTCGTTTCTGTTTGATCAAATACTGATGATGATAAGTAAGCATCAAGAAAGTACAAAGTACCGCATTTATGGAGGGCTAAATACTCAATACCATAGCCACCACGTTGTAATCCAACTTTTAGATTTCCAGTATGTACTTCAAATGCATCATTCACCAATAAATTGTGAATATCTGATAATGATGTTGATTTCTTTATCCGGCGAACCTCCATCAACAATAACCGATGGTAGTAGTAAGCAATATCCGATGGTAGTTCAATCAAACATAATACCACGACACAGGGTGGCACCGCCTATTTCCAGCTTAAGCTTCAGTTGATGTGATGTATCAACCCGTTACTAAAAAACCCATACGAAATCCAATCGTGGTTATTAACGAACGACTGGTGCCTCTAAACAGAGTTGGGAAGATATGTGTTCTGCGTATAGCCATTGCATTATAATTTAGGTCTTGCATATAAATTAAATTTCATTCACACCCACATACGCACCCCATGTATGTACGCAAATGCACATACACAGAAGCAACCATTCATACATACAGACACACCCACATATAAATAAATTTACTAACCCCATAGCTAGTCCAGATCCCGCTCAATATCCTTCCAAACTAGATTAATCGATCATCCTCACCAAGCTGATCATTTGAAAAATATACCACGTTATAATACTGGTGGTATCAAAAAGAATGATGATAGCGGTAATTGATGAAAGTACAGGAAACACACCAAACCGTTTAGCACACAAGATGACGACAATGGTTGAAAATTTGTAAAATTTGTAACGAAGCTGTGTCAAATCTCGGCAATTTAGAGTAGCACTACTTCCTCACACGCATTAGCTATGTATTAATACGTACTTTTGAAGATGTTTTTAAACACAATTTCTTACAATTCGTAATCATATTGATTTTTTTTTTGTTTGTTGCGAAATAGATAAGCCAACTCTTTAATGGGTTTTTATTGTCACTGAAAATGAGGCAGTCTACCAGTTAATGCTACCATTTTTCTTGGTGTCGTGTGAAAGCGGCTATTGTCCAACTATAAATAACAACCGATAGATGTCCTCGATCGCTCAGGTTTCTTATTTGGTTACTTCAATTTGGACGACTCGACATCTGGTTGGGTGGCCATTGCTGTGCGTTGCCTTTTCACGTAGTTGGGAAAAAAAGGTTTTTTTTTCCATTAAAATAGAAGTGAGTTCGAACATTAAAATCCGTCTCGTGAAATTAAAATAAACAAAAGAAAAATAATAGTTTCCGCTTTGCATGATAATTAGTGATATTGTGTGCCGTGATATCAAATTGCATGTAGATATAGTACTATAATAGAAAACCAACCGGTCTTTTTTGCGGATAAAGATTTAACCGAAGTATTTTTTTCTTTATAAAAAAATAACAAAATAGCCCAATAGAATCTGTTACTGGATTAATTCAAAAAAAAGAAAATATTTGTTTGTGGTTATGTGTATGTATCCATGGAAAATAATCTAAATGATAGGAAAGGTGTATCAAAACGATGTTCATGTATCGACTTAAACTCATGGCATCTAATTAGATCCAATATTCAAATTATAAACAATAAAGGAAACAGAATAGAGTAAGCATGTTTATAAAAACAAAATGTTTTCATACCAATAATCGTAAGTCTCCAAAATTTGTTTTCGTTAGTCGTTTTAAATAAAAGAATTTAACTGTTAGCCTATGAGATTTTTGGGTCTTTCGTCTCAAAATTTTATAAAAAGACCCAACCAGTTGTGTGCAATTATTGCGTAAAAGGCAATTTAACAGTTCGTGTTTGTTGTTCGTTTACCTGTCTCTAATAGTCATAACTGTGTACTTAATCAGAGTCAACCTAGTGTAATTAAATTAAAATAGACTCTATTAAATTAAAATAAACGAATAATTAACATTATAAAAATATCAGGTACTGATATCCAAATGGTATGTCGAAGTTACAAGACACTATCAACATACAATTTGACAGTTCTTGTTTTGTTTATGTTTACTTCTATGTCTCAATAGACATAATTTGTGTACTTAATTAACGTAAAACTAGCATTATTAAAGAAAATTAGAATTTATTAAATTAAAACCAAAGAATAAATAACTTTTTACGAGTATCAGGTACTGATATCGAAGGACATACTTGGTTATTTAACTAACTTAAACTTAGTGTAATTAAATTAAAAAGATAGAATTTCTTAAATTGAAACTAAAGATGAATTAACTTCTAAGAATATCAATACTGTCATCGTGATGATATCGTCGGGTAATTAATTAACGCTAAAACTTTTGTAATTAAAGTAGAAAATAAATTCTAAAATTGAAACGAAAGTGTGTCGAAGAGAATCGAGATAATCTATCAATTGTGTGTCGAAGAGAAAAGAGATAATCAATGAATACGATGTTGTCCACCCTGGTGGATGGTGTTGAGGGTGATTAAATGATTACCGTGTGTTTTATGGATTGTCCACAGGAGCATTGCTGGTTTGTTATGTACAATCTGGTTTCGAGCCAACCATCCTATAGTTGGTCAATCAAGTGATTGCGTGATTGTCACAGTCAACGATTACATAATTTTATCAACCACAGCAACTTTGGGGTCAATTATTTACGCAGCTATCAGCATATGTGTCAGAAAGATTGTCGACTTACCTTATCTGGCCAACATCATCATTTTGTTTTGGTTTCTTTCATGACGTGATTGATTAATTAATTTATTGGCGACAACTGCAGTGTTTTTGCATTATCGTTTTTGTTTTATTGGGAACCAACTTTTGAACTCATCAAATACATTTATGTTCTATAACATTGGATTCATCGCCTGATGCCATCCTGTAAGTCGTATGCTGATACTCTAGTCATGAGGGACTAGTCTGATATAGAGAGGAGTGGGATCCAACCACAGTATGGGGTGAGTCATTTTCTTATATACATTTTTTTTGTACTTATATAATATATCTATAAATATGTAAATATGTGTATGTGTAGGTATGTATGGGTAAACATCCGAACGCATGTATATGTAGATGCATTTGTGTGTCGATGTATGGGTGTATGTATGTGCAGGGGGAGAATGTGTGTAGGTGTACGTGTAGGTGTGTATGAGTGAGTTAATGGATGAAGTGCGATGCCGTGTGAATGTATGTTGAAACATGGAGATGGACGCGGTGATCGCAGTTTGTTCAAATACGGGGTTCGCCAATGTCTGATCAGTTCACTTGTTTCTTTTATTACCCGTTTATTTAATCATGAGACACGCGTACTAATCTGTTATTTGTGCTGGAGCAGCAGGTATTAATTGTTCGACCCCACTTACTGAAGCTAGTTTGGGGCGTAAAAATCTCACTAGGTGCGCGGCCTGCTATGCCACTTCATTGATTTATCAATGAAGCAGCGCTTCATTACAAATTGTTAAATTATAATACTTGATGTATCAAGGTAAAGATAGCGGTAGATAGCGGTAATTGTTGATATTGCAGGAAATATACAAAATAATAATTTTTCCAGATTTTAAAAAAAAACAGGACACCTCCCATAACATTTATCTCGTTGGCATACTTTCCCTAAGTACCATTAATTTATTGCCAACTTCAGCATCAACAGTAATTATTATGATGAACAATGGTGATGATGGTTGATAATTATCTTCACAACAGCAATAATGCGTTAGTTTATGTTAAATGAATTTATTTCTCTCAAGTACCAGCATTCGTAATTATAACTATGATGATGAACAGCACTGACCGTCACTAACTGTTTCCACAACAGCGATAACATGTAATTTTAGGTTGATTCAATTAATTCGACTTAAGTCGCGGCAGTAATAATTATATAACACTGATGATTAACAGTAATGGATGATCACCCAAAAACTGTTTTACAATCGTAATAACGCTAAGATTTATATTGAGTCTAATAATTTGTTTCTGATAACAACATCAATAATAGCAACAAAGATGAGAGTGAGATAATAAAATAATCTTCACAATATGGTTTCCATCATAGTGATAATACGCGTATTCATGTCGAGAAAATTGATCTCGCTTATTTATCATCACTCATAATAGTGATAACAGTATATTGATCTTCCTTTTAGCGAATTTAATATTATTCTTAGCATGTATCTCTGGAATGGAGACTGTAACAATGATGAAGTGAGGGATGAGTGAGGGATTTCCTTTTGTTTCACACAAATTTATTCTAGATTTAGACACATATTATCTATTGAAGTGATTTATTCACAACTACCAACAAATTAAATTGAGTTTTGTTTACTCTGATATGCTTAATTTTAACACACATTAAAATATAAAAAATAAGAAAAAAGAATATATTCAATATCACAGCACTAATTATTAACCTCAACAATTAAATGTCAAAAGAACAAATTCCAATAAGAAAAGAATCGACTAAGAGGACCTCTATGGTTGCACTCGAGCATTTATAAATAAACAAGGAGACCGTTTTAAACGACAACAAAAACGGTAAGCAATATCTTGTAAATTTTTAACGATAATTGAACCGTCTAATGAGGTTGTGATGGGTTTAATTTTCAGTTACGTACATTCGAGCGCATTAAACCACAACAAACCCTTGGTAAATAGATACCGTAGGTCGATTTCGACTAGACTGACCTTTAATCATCCGCTATCTAATATCAACTCTAGCTACCAAATAAAAGGTTCTAATAATTTCAATTCATAATCACCATTAAGCTCATATAATAAAGAAACAATATAACTTATTAAATTTTTTAATCCTTTTCAGCACATAATAAAATTTCTACTCTAATTTGATTTTTCTTCCCAAAAAATACAAACATAAGTTTGATAATATCAAAATCATAAAACTTTAATCAAGTTCCTTAAGTTATTATAAAAATAAAGAAAAAGCTCTGAACATGTCATTAAAACCAAAAATCAAAAAAAAACACACACACAGACAACTGACTTACATATGAGATTTAATAATTTATTTTTTGGTTTGGTTGTATTTTCCAGAGAATGAAAAAAAAAACTTCTGTTTTCCTAATTATTTTAAGATTTTCATTCTATGAGATTTTATGCTAATAATAATGATGATGATGGTTATGGTATTATTAAAAATTATTGTGTTATAATTTCATAATATTTTATTTAATTTGCATCTTTCTGAGTAATTAATTAATTAGGAAAATAACGTTTATGGAATTTTCAATTCGGGGTAACGTATAAATTACGATTTGGGTAAGCTTTATTGTTTGAAAATTATTCTTTTGAAAAAAGTTTCGATTCGGTTGGTATTCATTCGAAAGACAACGATTAATATTTTATCATTAATACAATCAATTAATTATGAATAAAATAAAAACTTGAACCAAATCGAAACCAAAGTGTTTTCTTTTCTTGAATTTTATTTGCCCAAAAAGGAAAATCCTTTTCATTATTGTTCTGGTTTTCTATTCATTTTCTCGACGCAAAAAAATTTTTACAAAAATTTCATCTAAAAGAGAAAAAGGTTTTCTTCAATAAAACAAATTATTGTTAAATTTGAAAAAAAAAAAAACAACGACAGAAAACCTTACTTAAAAGAAAAACCCGACGAAAATATATTTCTGAAAAATAAATTAGTGGGTTAAGGATTTGAAATATCGTTGTTTTCCCTTTTTTTGTTTCATTTGATAATGAAAATGAAAATTATGGAATGAGGTTGGCGTTTTTGTTTGTCTTTTGTTCGAAAGCTTTAACTTTTATTACATAAAATTTATGATAATTACTGATTTAGGCTGGATTTTGATCAATTTCATCTATTTTCTTTTAAAAATGGGATTAGTTGAGTCTTAAACCTTGTTGAAGGGTTAAGTTTTTTGTTTATGGATATAAAGTTGTTTTGATTCAAATGATCAAAGTAGTTGAAATTTTTTTTAAAGAAAAATTGAAAGTTTGTGATTAATTGGGTGAAATGTGTTGATGGATTTGGTTTTGAGATTCAATAAAGTCTGGATGTGATAAAGGTTATAAAGAAACTATTCATGAAACCATTCTGGTTTGTGACTGATTAGTTTTTTTTTTAATAAAATGTGTTGTGCATTAGGACATGTATGTGTAAGAAATATTTATGTCACAATAACACAAAAAAACTTTTAAAGACAAAGGTTCTACAACAAGATGCGTTCTGAGTGGTAAAGTGATGAACATTAATTTTGTGTTTTTATGTTTTGTCAAAGAATGGATAACAAAACAATAAATTCTATCATATAATAAAATATGACATGGACCAATATTTCATGATAGGATAAAGAAAACAAAAATAAAGCAAAGAGTGAACAGCAAGTTTATAGAAAAATTTGCGCGGAAAAACTATAATTGGGTTGCTAATAATCCAGTGATCACATGACGCACTGTTTTTTGCATGGTTTAAGTCCCCTTTAGAGTTATATGAAGACTCCGTTAAGTAATAGCGTGTCATCATCAAGTAATATATCATAACTAAGAGCGGGAGCAGGCTTCCGTTAACTGAATTAGTAATATTTTCAGTGGTTTGTGATATCCCACTTTAACTCGAATGTTAATAGCGGGTCCTGGAGTACGCAGACTTGGCATGCCCGCAGACCATAAATTGAAAAAAATTCTTCAAGTTTTTACTACGTGTTTTTTTTTCAATTTTGTTTATTTCGACAGATCAACATTTGTAACATATTCTTCGGCCGAACCAATAATTGCCTCGTGCAACCTATCCAACCCTTTCTAATCTAAACTAATCTAGAGAAACCTACCTTTTTATTTCAACTATTTCGACCATATTTTCGAATTGAATTTGAATTTTTAGCCAGCGATAAGCAAAAACGCTATTACACAAGATCTTCGACCAATCCAGTGGTTTATACAACAGTATCATAAATAAATTGTTCCAAAAATAAACATACAATTGTGATAAAAATGCTCATTCAAAAATTCGTTGATATATTAAATAAATTGTTGCACCAAAATAAATGGGTGTTTATTGATGGGTTATGGGTGTTGATGGAGACAATGTTAGCAATATTACAAACTTTTCCAATATTTGAGACAAAAACGTGGATTGCTCGTATTTATTAATGTTGCAAAAAAGTATGGATATATTTCAACCATAAAAGATATTAGTGTATGTTGACGATGACTACATCGATTGTAACAAAACATCTTGTGATGATCTTATTGATGAATTTTTAAAAGGCTTAGGAATCCATATTGATGTAGTACCATAACTGAGATAATTTGTACATAATTTGTTGCATATATAGCAAATTTTTTAGCACGTCAAGCACGACCTTCGCCTTCTTCGCAATCATGTCTTGCCATTATAGTCAGCAGTTTAATTTTGACAATAACTCTTAATATGCTTGAATGTCACATAAAACACATCAAATATAATATGCAACTATGTAACAGAAAGAGTTTTATAACTCAAAAATATCATCTTTATACATCTGGCTATGGAAATGATCAATCCAATCAAACAAGTGTCACAAATAAAGTCATCACCCCCTAATCCCCATCTAATGGACTTGGCACTTTGACGCAGTGATGGGGCTCAGTAGACTCAGTGATCTTAGGAGCTAGAACGGTAGGGTCACCCATGCCGTTAGGTCCTCGGTGAGAATCGAAGCCAATATCAAGTCCAAAACCCAAGCTAAGGTGAGACACGTACGCCGAAAGCTTAGCATGGTCAAGGGGGTGCTTGATTATTAGTACGAAACTCTGGATACCGGGCGTCCTCCAGTTTCAATAGCCTTACCATAGCACAGGGCTCTGTTGTGGTTGACCAATGTACCTCCCTACTTTCTAAATAAATATTGTATGGAAAACTATAAAGTTTTAGATGAGAGCGATGCTTCTCCAAACGCATCACATAAACTAACAACAAAACTGTGCACCATGTCCTACTCTAGGATCATGCCTGATTTATCAGCTTATTCTAAACCAGGCAGCACACATGCCATGTCTGACTCTAGGATCAAGCCTGATTTATTAGCTTATCCTAATTCGGATAGTACACACACCATGTCTGACTCTATGGTAATGTCTGATTCACCTGCTTACTCTGTAATGAAGAGTCTTATTGCCGAACCAATGAAGCGGCATAGCAGGCTGCGTACCTAGAGATTATTAACGCCGTAACGACTATAGCTCAGCCATCGTGGATTTGATAGTTTAATGCCTGCTGCTTCAGCACAAATACAGAAATGTACGCAAATTACGTGAATATACCGAAATGGAAAAAAAATACGAATGAAAAAGGGAGACTCTGGCGCCCCTGTCGCGAAAGAACCGCGATCAGCACGCCCAACCCCCACAATCATTCCCATACGCCCACACACGCACACTGCATACTCGCTCACGTCCACCCACACACCCACGCTTACATTCAAACAACCAGGTTCACATACACGCTCATAACACGATGCAATGTCCTACCATTGGTAGGAAAACTAATGACACCAAATCAATGATAAACCAATAAATGATGGATGTCGTATGGTACTACCAAGTCGTCGTAGTTCGGGTGATTGATATGACATCAGAGTATTAAGCTTATTCCACTCGAAAACAACTGGTTTCCATCCAAGAATTTCAGCTACATCCATAGGTATACCACCACCGCAGATCAAAATCCATGCAAAAACATGGACTATCCTAAAGGTCCAATAAATGATGTTATTATTATCTGTACTGATGAACCAAGATGTAAATGATGATGGGCGACACCAGTTGTCGATTAGAAACCATAAAACTCCACTCGTTGCCATATAACAACAACGGTCTAAACAAATTGTTTTCCATATGTTTTTCAAAAACTCGGTTTTCATTAACGTAGGTTGTAATATAAATAACATAATCAAAACTGTATCACTCGATAACTCGTATGTTAGAATTTGTACCAAAGTTATATTCGATTTTGGTTTGGGTGGAAACACCAGTAACTTCCCAATTGAATGAAACGTTAAACAAAATGAGATAATGGATATAAATATATTCTTCAATATCGCCATTGTTGCAAGTGGTATTTTAGTTTTAATAGACAAATATAAAGCTAATTCATCAAAAATCAAATTGACTTCTTCGTGTAGTACTTGTTTTATGGTGTCTCGCATATCTTCCCCACCCGATTTCGCACACGCGCATCAACAGGCACACCCCACATTCATTCATATGTACACCCATTCACTCGCACTCACACCTCTACGTTATAAAAAAAAACGAAAAAGTAAATAGAATAAACGAAAATTCACTCACCCCATGATTATATCCTCCAGGCCTCAAAGTCTTAAGGTCTTAGCCCTCCATCAGCGGTGAAAATTCCTTCAGGCAAAGTATTGTAAGTTGAATAATGATATCAGGAAGTTGCGTCGCAATAGCTAAGCGATTGATGGTCAATTGATATAAATACGATGTATAAATTGATATTAATAAGATGTGTAAATTGATATAAATACGATGTATAAATTGATATTAATAGGATGTGTAGATTGATATAAATACGATGTATAAATTGATAGTAATAGGATGTGTAAATTGATATAGATACGAAAATTTTGCACCGCAATAGCTAAGCGATTGATGATAAATTGAATAACTATTGTAGAAGTATGGTATAAAAGTTGCGTTGAAATGCTGTAGACGATAGCTGGTAAAAACTGTAGCAAATGTTGTATAAATATTGCAGGAAAGTTGCGCTGCAATAGTTAAGCGATTGATGTAAAAAAAATGGTATAACTATTGTAGCAATGTTGCGCCGCAAATACTAAGGCGATTGTGGTACAAATTGCATAGATATTGTAGAAGTACGGTATAAAAGTTGCGTTGAAATACTGTAGACGATAGCTGGTAAAAACTGTAGCAAATGTTGTATAAATATTGCAGGAAAGTTGCGCCGCAATAGCTACGCGATTAATGAAAAAAAGATGATATAAATACGAAAATGTTGCGTTGAAATAGCCAAGGCGACTGTTGATAAAATGGAATGGATATGGTATGAATGTATCACCGAAAGAACTAAGGCGATTGTTGCCACCAACTGATAAATATTGTGCCAATGTTGCGCCGCTATAGCCGACAAAGCGGTACCAACTAGTAAAATAACCAAATATCACAAATCACACTTCCAATTGGTTTGAAAAAAATACAATGTCGCTTTACTTTCTTTCACACAGCAATGAAAATAATCCACTTTAGATATATTTGATTTTATTACAAAAATTGCAGAAAAAAAGATAAACATTACATTTCTGTACACCAGAAACTTAAATCAAAGTCTAACTTTGGATTGTTCAAAAAATTTTTTTGTAATTCTAGTAGCTAATAAATTGCGTTTTTGTACAATTACGTTAGATATTCGTGTATACATCTAATTCTTCTTTTAGTAACATTAAATTATATTTTTTTTGGTTTTTTTGTACGTAGATTTGAAAACCACAGGTTTATAATGCATATTATTCCGATAACAAATTAAATTTGATATCATTAAAACTTAACTTTACGTTTTTGACTTGTTCACAAAAACAATAAACATGAATATAATTATTTTAATGCTTAAATTTTAATCCATTGAATAAGTATAAAGCAAAAGCTTAAGACCAGAATGGTAAGTTTTAGTTTGTTTACAGGTTTACTTTTGTTAGCTAAGTTTAGTAAATGCACGATGGATACATACAGTTCTCGACCATATTACCTTCCTTTCCATGTGAGTTGAACAGTTCGGATGCCAATTTTTATAATCCACTAACTATATTTCGCTTAAGGCCATTAAACTTTACACAACAGAGATAATAAATTAACACTTAATTACTTTGCCAAACACATTATAAAAAAAATCCACAACATTAAATATTTGAGTTTATTTCTGACCACTCTAAAATTTTACTGCCAACTCATCAACAAGGTAATGTCAAACCAACGTGAAAATCAATCCAATAGGAAAAACTGCAATAGACTAAGAGAGCGAAAAGACGATATATTCATCTCTTATATAGGAATTCAATATCGAAAATTGAGCTACAAAGTTTTTTTGAAGGGGAAATCTACAGAGTAATGTTAGTACATTTTCCGTTCAAAAAAAAATAATGATTGTTATTTTGTAATATACAAAATTGTAAGATAATTTCACGAAATAAGTTATTTCCAACGCATTTGGAAGAAATATCAATATATTAGAATGGAGTAAACGTAAGTTTAACCGATTTTATGATGTTTATGTATTATGAAATAAAAGCTTACAACCGGATTACAGTAAAATTTCGATTTATAACGGAAAGAGGAATTGATAAAGAGATATAATATGTTTTGAAGACAATTGCCAAACTGATGGTAGGATAATAATTGTTTTGATAATAAGACGATTGGACAAATATGCACAGCCATTGGAGGTTTGAAAATATTTACAGCCATTACGGTTAGTTTCCGGAGAATTCAAATTTAGGTAGTATGGTGAAAGCTGGTGAAAACGCAGTGTGAACCAATAATAGGGGATTGTAAAACAAAATATCATTGTTAATGGCATTGTGCCAAAAAAGAACATGTGTAACGGAAACTATACGAAAATATGACTATAGATTACGGATGAACGAGAAATGTTATGAACCACACATGATATGTAAAATGGTGATATGAGAGGAAATACAACCTACATGAATCAGTGACGGTACGATACTACGTCCCCATATTCCAGGCTATACATAACAACTCTAAATCAGACAGAAGACCTGTACGATATAGACAAAAATCTCTAGTACCTAAATTAAGTTGCGTTCAGATTAATCTGCACAGATGGCCTCAGTTAATTTGAACCGGTTAATTGAACAGGATGCTCACGATCTTGCGTTTATACAGGAGCCGTGGGCAGACAGTAAAAAAAATTAAAGGTCTATCGTCAAACAAAAATACAAAACCGATCTATTTCTCAGATGTGGAAAGACCGCTAACTGCGATTCTCTTCAACAAACATCTGAAAATATTTCCATTGAATGAATTTATCTGTAGAGATCTTACAACAGTCCAGATAGAAATTCATCTTCCTCAAGGTGGATTTCGTAAATTCATTTTAGCTTGTGCATACTTCCCGGGGGATGAGGACGAGACACCACCAGAAGTGGTAGAGAAACTCATCAAGTATTGCAACAATAACCATTATAACCTCATAATAGCGTGTGATGCTAACGCTCATCATACCGTGTGGGGAAGTAGTAACATTAACACAAAAGGCGGGCGTCTGCTTCAATTTTTGTATACAAACAATATGTTTATTGCAAACAAAGGTAGTGAGCCTACCTTTAGAAACGCAATCAGAGGCAAGGTCCTTGACCTTACTTTAACTAACATAAACGCTACTAACCGTATTAAGATCTGGCATGTTTCGAAGGAAGCTTCTATGTCTGATCATGCTTATATATTTTTCAACATAGAACACTACCCAAAGAGCATCCAGTACTTTAGAAACCCAAGGAAAACCAACTGGGAACTTTACACAACATATCTTCATGATAATGTAAATAGTTGCGGCAGTATCAACTGTACATTTGAGCTCGACTCTGCAGCAAATAATTTGCAAGAAATTATCACTGAGGCATACAACCTTAATACTCCAATAACTCAGTCCAAAAGATGCAGAGATGTACCTTGGTGGAATGGTAACTTGGAGAGGAAAAGGAATAAAGTTCGCAAGCTCTTCAACAGAGCAAAAACAACAAATAATTGGACAGAGTACCGAGTAGCTCTAACCAATTATAATAAAGAACTCAGACATTCAAAAAGAAATAGCTGGAAAGAGCTCTACAATACGATAGATAATCTGCCTGCTGCAGCTCGACTCCAAAAATTAATGTCGTCTGATCACACAAACCCTCTAGGGTACCCTCAATCTGCAAACCAAGTGGTAAGTATACCACCAGCTGCATTGAGACACTAGATACTTTACTTCAAACCCACTTTCCGGGCTCAATAGAATGGAGCACGGAAGATAATGCCAACGAAGACGTACATCTTCTAGATCCTGCAACTAAAAGTACTGCAGATCATTTAGCCAACACAATTTTCACCCCCAACAAAGCGAGATGGGCTATAGAATCCTTCGGTCCGTATTAATCTCCAGGAGGTGATGGAATTTTTACGGTATTTCTGCAAAAGGGTCTAACAATCATTCTTCCATATCTCATGCGTTTATTCAAAGCAAGCTTTCGCCTTGCTTACATTCCTCAGATATGGCGAGAAACCAAAGTTGTTTTTATACCTAAGCCAGGAAAAAAAACCTAATGAAGCCAAATGATACAGAACCATAAGTCTTACATCTTTTCTATTAAAAACAATATAAAAGATGTTGGACTATCACATCCGTCATGTATGTCTTAAACAAAACCTTCTCAACTCTAGCCAGCACGCCTATCAGACTGGGAAATCTACTGAAACGGCGTTGCAAAAAATGATGAAAGAAATTGAGAGCACCCTAAGCTATAAGGAGGCACTTTTTTGTACATTTATGGACATACAAGGAGCCTTTGACAATGTCCACTTCAATGCTATCATTGAAATGGCCACAAAGAAAAATATAAACCCGCTTATCATTGCGTGGATTATCAATATGCTACAGAGTCGGAAGATAACGGCTACACTAGGAGATTATTCAGTGACTGTTACTGCATCTAGAGGCTGCCCGCAAGGGGCGTGATCTCTCCGCTGCTTTGGCTAATGGTGGCTGATGATCTCCTCACTTAGCTAAATGATTCCGGCTTCAACACTGTAGGCTATACCGACGACTTGGCAGTCATGGTTAGAGGGAAACATGACTCCATTGTCACTGGTCGAACCCAGACAGCTCTTAATATTGTATCAAAGTGGTGCAACAGATTGGGACTGTCGATCAACCCACAAAAAACAAGCATTGTCGTTTTCAGAAACAGGAGAAACTTTAATTTCATTTCTTCTGTTCTAAACGGCGATCCAATACAAACATCAAAAGAAGTTAGATATTTGGGTGTGATTCTGGATAGCAAACTAACCTGGAACTCACACCTGAAATATATCTCCGATAAGGCAAACAAAGTTTTCTTCACATGCAGAAACCTGTTTGGGAAAACATGGGGTCTTAGCCCAAAAAAGATACTTTGGTTGCACCAAAGTCTTATTAAACCAATTCTAACATATGCAGCTTTAGTTTGGTGGCCTAAAACGCGCCAAATAACTGCTCGAAATATGTTTACAAAAATACAAAGGCTTGTGTGTCTTAGTGCCACAGGCGCTTTCAAAACCACGCCAACGTCAGCAATGGAAATTCTTCTAAAGCTTTCTCCATTGCACCTACATGTAAAATCTGTAGCGGTGTTGAGCGTTCAAAGACTGCAGCTCACAGAAGGGTTTAAGCCGGGTAATCTAGCCGGACACCTTAAAATCCTTTCTGAATTACAAGCTGAAATGCATACATACCATATTTCGGATTGTTTGCCAAAAACAATAGATTTAGGCAGGCACTTTGATGTCAAGATATTGGCCAGAGATCGTATTAAAAACTACATACGGTCACTGCCACATAACGCCAGCATCTGGTACACAGGTGGTTCTCGAACCAATATGTGCACGGGAGCAGGAGTGTTTGGTCCTAGGCACCACAACAACCATATTTCAAACCGAAATGTTTGCCATTAGCAGTTGCGCTTTGCTATGCGCTGAAAGAAAATACCAAAATATTGAAATATAGAGCAATTCCATCCCAAAGCGATCACTTTTAGCTAAAATCTGTCCATCAAAATTTTTTTTTGTCTAAAACTATTTTCATTCGGTAGAGTATCGAAAATGGTTTGGTAAAAAATTTTTTTTTGTTTCGAGAAACGCTTGGTTATCTTGTGCTGGTATAACCTAAAATAGCGATTTGTGCTTACACGCGTATCTTGAAAATGCCACAATTTCTGAACGGCTGAACCGATTTTGACAACAGTAGGCGCGTTTGAAAGCAGAAGCATAGTAATTTTAGGGAAAATTTTTATCTGAGCATGTTTTCATAGAACATCTATGAGAAAATTGGAAAATGGTCAGAAAAATTGTCATTTCACATAGCCTGAACTGAAATTTTGCCCGTTAAAAAAAGAAAAAAAAAACTTTCATATATTAGCTTTTTAGTTTCCAAGTATAAAAAGAGGGATATTTTTCGTTCTCGAGTAACGATTTTTTAAAATTTTGTCCTACAAAAATAGGGTTCTTTATATGAAGCTTTAATCCAAATTTCACGCTCTTAAACCTTAATAAACTAAAAGCCAAAGACAAACATCTTGAAAAAGATAAAAACGAACTATTAAAATACTTTGTTTTAGTTAAAAAAATATAATAAATTAATTAATTAATTAATTAAACCTCTTAATTTAAACACTAGAATACTTATTTGTATAATATGTTTTTTTTTAAATTACAATTTAAACCCAACACCAAAATATATAGTATAAATATAATGATAAAAAAGGAAGAAAAATATTAGAACTTAAAAAACAAATCTTATTTATATTAAACTATAACTGTTTTTGAATCAACTGCATAAGAAAATCTTTTGACAGTCATTTTATATTCATTAAATGTCACAAATGAGTGAAAGGATTGTGTGCCTACAATCGTTTTCACATTATCATATTTGTTTTGTAATTTTCTCTCCATCATATCGTGTTCATCTTGAGAGCAAAATATGGTGTTAATGTTAGACTCTTTCTTTTGTATCCATTCGAACAAGTCTGTTGCTGTTAATATATCGTCCGCATACACACGTTGTAAACTAGCTCTAGTAGCCATACGTTTCAGAGTCCCTCCAATTGCATCGCATGGACCCTTTCCGTGTTAGGTAGCAAAAAAATGCCACTCAAAATCAATTTTTTCCGTTTGCTTCATTTCGCATAAATTGAAAAAGTTTTTTTTATTTTTGTACTGAGAAGCAGCACCATCGGAAAAATAGAAAATTTTCTTAATAATGTTTCCAAATTCTCCTTTCAAAAACTTCAATAATTCCATTTGAAATAAGCAAACAGAAACGTAATTGTGTTTGAGGCTTTCTGCTACCACCACCAAGCTAATATTCTGTAACTCGCTATTACAATCTTTGTAGTAAATACAAAATGGGTGAATTGTACACTGATCATTCGCTCATCTTTTTTTTTTTTTACTTTTTGAGAATATTTCTGTTACTATTTTGTTGATATTTTTGTTATTTTTGTACTTGTTGTAGTTGTTATAATTGTTAATTTTTATTGATTTTGTGTAATTGTAATTTGTTATTAGTATGCCATGCAATACCATTTTTGCTCATATGGCTATTTAAATTGTTAGGTTTCTTTTACTTAACAATAAAAATAAATAAATAAATAAAATACAACGGCTGTACAACGGCTTATAACACTTATTTGCGTTTAAATCTCGCAGACTATTTAATTGTCATTTGTCGATAGAGTATTGTCTCCGAAACGTTATTGAATAACCATGACAACAAATGATAACAATAATTTTAATTGGATAATGAAATTTTGAATTAAAGGGTTGCTTTGATAAAAAATTTTATTTTTCATAGAATTTTAACAAATACAAATGCTTTTTACTTTTTGGGACGTAACTATATGACAACAAAATAAATAGTTAAAAAGTGACACTTTAAGGTCGTAAATCACAGTAATAAAGTAACACTTTAGTATGTAAGGCGAATAAAAAAGCATTTTGATATTTCGTTTTATCTTTTTCAAGATGTTTGTCTTTGGCTTTTAGTTTATTAAGGTTAAGAGCGTGAAATTTGGATTAAAGCTTCATATAAAGAACCCTATTTTTGTAGGACAAAGTTTTAAAAAATCGTTACTCGAGAACGAAAAATATCCCTCTTTTTATACTTGGAAACTAAAAAGCTAATATATGAAAGTTTTTTTTTCTTTTTTTAACGGGCAAAATTTCAGTTCAGGCTATGTTAAATGACAATTTTTCTGACCATTTTCCAATTTTCTCATAGATGTTCTATGAAAACATGCTCAGATAAAAATTTTCCCTAAAATTACTATGCTTCTGCTTTCAAACGCGCCTACTGTTGTCAAAATCGGTTCAGCCATTCAGAAATTGTGGCATTTTCAAGATACGCGTGTAAGCACAAATCGCTATTTTAGGTTATACCAGCACAAGATAACCAAGCGTTTCTCGAAACAAAAAAAAATTTTTTACCAAACCATTTTCGATACTCTACCGAATGAAAATAGTTTTAGACAAAAAAAAATTTTGATGGACAACAGGTGATCGCTTTGGGATGGAATTGCTCTATATATTATCTCTACAGCCAAGCAGCACTCTTGGCACTAAAATCTACGCGCTTTGATTCAAAACGGGTATGGGAATGCTACCAAAATCTTCTAAAGATCTCCTTTAATAATAAAGTAACACTTGTGTGGGCACCTAGCCACACAGGAATACAAGGAAATGCTATCGCTGACGCTTTAGCAAAGCAAGGGGCCGATAAAAAGTTTGTTGGACCGGAACCATGCTTCGAATGGCCAAAAGTTCGCTCAAAAGCACAATTCAAACATGGGAACAGGAACAAAATACTAAATTATGGAGAAGCAGAGAGGGACTAGTACACTCTAAGAAGTTTCTAGGTAACCTCCCTGTTTCACCCTTAAAAACAATCGACTTAAACAGAGAGTCTCTAAGAATTTTAACGTAGTGCGTTACTGGACATGCTCCTTTAAACCACCATCTTATCAAAATGGACCTTGTTGTTTCTGACAGGTGTAGATTCTGCTACTCGGACGCGGAAACGATGGAATACGTCATCTGCAGCTGTCCTGAACACTCTGGGCACAGATACAACCAACTTGGTCATAGAAGACTAACACTTCCATTACCACAAAACGTCACTCCAATTCAGCTAGTTAATTTTATTAAAAGTCTCAACTTGGATGACAGAATACAACCAGTAACGGCTCAGACGACGACTGACTAATAAAACAATCAGGGTAAGCACAATAGACCTTCAGGTTGCAGTGCAACTTGAACTGCAAGTCTCAGGGCCCTCCAATAAAAAAAAATCACCCCCTAATACCAGATAACTACCTTCCGTTTTCCGATAACCAAAATTGTTACTATCAATACAAAGAGTATAAATTATATATAACAAACATAAAAAAGCTCAATTTTACAGTAAAAAGAACAACTCAATCAATGTGTAATATAAATATTGTCTATAAAAATAAATTTCATATGTCTATGAAAAAAATGAATTTAAACTTTAACATTTATTAAAAATAAGCTTTTTGACAGTTAAACGTTTGTTTTATTTTAAACTTTATACTTTTCTCAATAAAAACAAAATATTCCAAAACAAAATCGTAAAATCATCTTTTAGTTCTATATTTATGTTTATTTTTCAACATGATAAAAACTAAAAAAACGTAGAATTTTATTTCAAGTTTTATACATTTATGACATTAAAATGCAAAAAGAAAAAGCTATCCGAGTATTGCAAACAGCCTGTTTTTAAAAACAAGAGTTGAGCTTATCTCTCCGTTGTAAAAAAGAATAAACGTTTTTCAATTCAAATTATAAAGCTAACTACTTTTAACCGATTTCACCCATATGCATTTGGAAGCTTTTTATGTATGTAATGTTATGTAATTAATGTTGCATGTTGAAAAATGTTTGGAAAAAATGTTGAAAATGTCAATTGATAGACAGTAATGAAATTTGTTTTATGTGGTGGAAATTTTTTAAATCAGAATTTTTGTTCATTTATAAATTAATGCGAAACTGTGTAAACTTTTATTTCAATTTATCGGAATGTAGCAACAAACACATGAGGTTATAAATAGTTTTCGGTTTTTGGGTAGTCCTGCTTTCCAATCTCATACTGTTTGTATCATTTAAATTCTGAAGATAATATTTGTTTAGTTTTATATTTAATATCTGATAAATGTCAAATTTTTTCTCTCAAACATCGGAAAAATATGAAAATTTAAATTTTTTCATAAAAAATTGGAAACGAGAGGAAATGATATTTATTTTCAAAAGTGGATTATGATGTCAAAATAAATAGCAAAAAACGATATTTCGTTGCAAATAAAAATTATAAAACGAAATATCTGGGTTGGCATTTTTTTCATTAGTCCTGGTATCAAGTTTTAAATAACGATGATGTAACATTTATATCACAATGTTATTTTAGAGATTTTAAAGCATAAATTTTAAATAACAAAAGCCTACATTTTATGCAATTTATTTACAAAAATATAAATTCGTTAGACATCCGAAATCATATTTGAAAAACGTTGATATTGGTTGAAATTTAGTGTAAAAGTTACACTAAAACTTTAACAATGTATGTGTTATTATGGTTTTCCATATTATTCACTGTTTGTGCGCTTTTGTCACTTTTGAATTAAAATGCAATATTTAAAAATATACTTTTTCAATATGTTTATTTTTATTTTTTGAAGTAAAACTTCTTTTGGCGCGTTATGAGAATTTTGCTCGAAAGTAACCATCTGAACAGATATATAACCACATATATTTATCTCTATCATACTACAGTCTGATTTTTATTTAACTGTTTGCATCCAACAATTGCTGATAGCTTCATTTTATATAATTTTATCATAACCAAATAAATTTGACACTTTGACACAATTCCCAATCTGTTATTTTAAATTAATAATTAAAAAACGAAAATATTAATTTAAATAGTTTATTTATATTGAATTAAAAGAGAATTATACAAATAAAATGGATAGTTCAGCAATACAAAAAACAAAAAAAACTTCATGTAGAATTAGATCATTTTAAATCTACATCGTGAAAATTTACAAAAACTTCAACAACAATATCAAGTTGCTGTTGCAATGAAATAAAAATAAATCATTTACTTTTTCTATGCGAAAAGTAAACTCACTAGTGTAAAAAAATAACAAATTATAGTTGCTATGGTTTTTCATATAATTTTACAAAGTCTTTTAAACAACGTAACCATGAAAAAATAGAATATGAATTTTGAATGTTTTGTTGTCGATTTATAACTTTATAATTTATAGTAAATGTCGATTATATATTAGTATCATAGAAAAAATTGCATTTCCTACGCGAGATAAAAACGTTTTTCGTTCGTAAACATGTCTCACTCGACGCTAGTGCGTCTCATGAACAAATGTTTACTTACGAAAAAAACAATGTTTTCATCTCTTGTAGGATAATATACTATTTTCTTTCTCATTCAAAATTTTATATTGCATATTAATACGATAACATGTTTTGTTAATCTTAAGTTTTTATATAATTGTATTAAGTTTGGAATTATAGCTTTTCTTGATTT
>CAVNZG010001158.1:0-106837 GCA_963693315.1 Diogma glabrata
TTTCTGACAAAAGTTTTTCCACTGCCTTTGATTCTTTAAATTGTGATACTGAATATTATAGCCTCCCTATATAATTGAAATGCGCGTTGTTTGTGAACCGCTTTGCTTCAAACCCGACTGTTCTGGAACATCGAAAGAAATGCCAAAAATCCAGCCTTCAGGAGTTAATATGAAAGCTTCATTTGAAACCCAAAATTGCCAAAAAACTTTTAAGGGCTGATTAAACAACAACAAAGCTTTTTCACTGGACAAAATTCGATGTGCTAGCCTTTGGCCATTTTTGTAACCTAATGATTTAAACACATTTTCAAGAACTTGCACGCACTTTAACTAAAATTTTCTACACATTTTATAAATTTGGTATTTTTTCGTGCTGGAAGTCGCCACTATCCGGTCGATTCACAAAAAAAGAATGAAATATGATCTATCAAATTATAGATCAACAGTCTTACAGATCCAACGCCTATTCAAAATATATGAACAAAATTTTCATTCACATATAAGAACTGTAGCTTTTCAATGCGATTTTTTTTAACAGATTTACTCATCTCTGGAATGCCTTACCTTCGTGGGTCTTTCCTGATAATTTTAATCCTCAAAACTTTAAGATCAACGTTAATAAATTCCTCAAAGAAAATCGATAAATACTCTCGAGCCCCTAGTTAGCATGGTTTCTTCGTTTATTCAGAGACGTTAATTTATAATGTTAGCACTAAACATGCCTAACATTGAATAAAAAAAAACGAACTTAGTATCCGATTGTTCGAACTGCATACTTGCAAAAGATGGTGAAAATTACGTTATCGCATTAGACATCTCTAAATCATTTGATCGAATCTAGAATGGTAACTTAATCAACAAGCTCGTTGCGTTTGGCTTTCACTGTACCATCGAAAAGTTTATTTAAAATAAACTTACTGACCGATACATTACGGTTTCCATTTTCTTTATACAAAGTCATTCATGTTTGGTGTGATTTATTATAAATTAAAAATTAACGTCTCTGAACAGCCGAAGATATCATCCTAACTGAGGTTAAGGTTTTAAGGAATTAGGATCTAAGGAATTTACTTGACCTTAAGGATCCGGTAGTAAAATTATTAGAAGAAAACGTTCTAAACTGAACAATAAATGGGTTGCTCAGGGAGACAGTTGCTCAGGGAGGACGAAAAAAATTTACCAGAATCGGGTGATTGATTTAATCTCCTTAGAAGAATACTCATCCACAAAGTATTCGTAGAATGTTGCCGAATCGATTTAACCAGGTTTTGTCTACACTCTATTTTAAATTATTTTAACAAACTGGAACACCAGCAACCTAATATATAGTTTTGCAGATAATAGTATACATTGCACAAATAATTCGTCCTCCGATATTCAAAGGGTAAACAAAATAAACGAATAAATCTTGTCCGGAGAGACGGAGCGATAAATGTTAACCTAGAAAACGTTGCCGATTGGAGTAATCAAAATTTGATCAATTTTAACTCCACCAAAACACAGCTGTTGATTGTTTCTATGTAGTTTGAAAAAAGAGCTCCCTCAAGACATTTCAATTAATATGTGTCAATACTTGGGCGCTGCATCTGTTTCCAGTCGAGCTCTCTTGGACTCTGATCAAATGGGTGCTATACGAATCGTGTGTAACCGAAATACCAGCCATGACCAGGAGTGTTTGAAGCAGTGAGGCCAGCGACAGCTGCTTTTTTACCAAAGAAAAATGGAGCGACGGATTTGCACCATTCAGTTCATGGGGCAAAGATAAAAATACCATAACAACTTACAAAACATTAGGATTTAGGAAGAGTTATTCTAAACTATGCTGCATCCATATGGATATCCCAAGTTGCCGAAACTCACTGGAATAAGTTACAAACAACACAAAAATGTGCCTTGCCAACCGCATCCCGATGTCACTTGATGGCCCACCGAGATCACTTGCACGAGGAAAGTAACATATTACTGGTCCGTGAACATAAAATGAAATGCTAGCCAAACAATACCTATTGGCCTGTCACAAAGACCAACATCCTTGCAATGACACCTTATCAACGATTGAACTATCTAGAGACATGAGAACGGCAAGATGCTTTCTGCATGATGTCAGAAATAGCCAGGTTACTGTTAAAATTGACGAAACTACGTATAGAACTTGCTTAAAAGCCCTCTTGAAGACGTAATAAGAAACTTAAGCTCCAAATCGAGTTCTAAATAGATTATAGAACCAAAGTCACTGACGATGAGATCCACGTACCCAGATCCATCTTAGTCCAACTAAGATCCGGTTGGTCACGCATCCTAAACAACAACATGAGTAGAATTGTTCCTGAAACTATTGATAAGTGTCCCGCATGTGAGGACACGCCGCACGATTTAGACCACCTATTCAATTGTCGTGATAATTTAACCAACCTGACGCAGGAAAATTTGTGCTACCGCCCAAAGGCAGTAGCAGAGTTCCTGAGCCTGGACATGAAGCCGGTTAGCACTAAACCCAACGCTACTACAACAACAACATTAGCTACAACTTTGACGCATTGTTGCTGATCTCGTTGTTTTAAATAATATTAAATAAATATTATCACCTATAGTAGTCAAATGTATCGTCTTAAATAGTAGGCGGAGAACTCGGGTGCATCAGACGGGAGTCCCAAGCATATTCTTTTATCCGTTTTACTTGTCAGTCGGTTAGTTTAAATAGACAAACTGTTAAGATCACACATTGTCATAGCGACAGAATTCAAAGGGAATTTTTTTGTACAGATAAACGAAAAAATATGATTTTTGTCCAACCAGACCATATAAATTATTAAGAATATGTTTTAGAGCTAGATGTGTCATGTTGTGAAATGTAGTATTTAACTCTCGCATATAGGATGGTACCTTACCATACGCACAAACAACATGCTTAAAGCAAAACGATGGTTTAAGCTCTTAATGGGGAAAATATATTTATCATTATTTAACAAAATAAATTTCAGGGTTGATACTGTAAAGATAACGATGACTATTCTGTTACATCAACAAAATACTGAATGATCGACACCCTATTGAATAACATGCGCATTCATATCTTCATCTATCTGGGTTTAGTAAGTGAAACTTTTTTGTACCCAAATTTCAAAATAATCGTTCTTGCCTACGAAAGATTTCAAATCCTGCATGCTGAATAAAAAAATCGGATACCAAGCCATGATCTATTGGGTGAAAATTTCCATCCGGTCAACCGTATATCTGTATAATCTATATTATTTTAACAATGCAAACCCCGTAGCTGTTATTAGATTTTAAACACAAATTATTTGTTTCTACAGCAATCCAATGAGAACTCAATGAAATCCTTGTCACTTTTAAGCTGGTTTTCATACTTTCAAAAGAAATTCTCTCATATCTTCTTAATGAATTCCACAGTATGAAACCAATCTTTCCTATATTCTGTTAGTGTGACTCATGTGATTCCCTGAGATTTCTTGAGGCATGTGGCTGTTTGCTGGAGACATGATTAATCTGTGGCAAGATGTTGTAACATCACTTTTGACGATTCTATCGTATTTTACGCTAATCGGTATGTTGTAACACAAAACGACTGTCGATTATCGTATTTACGACAGTCGTTTTGTGTTACACCATACCGATTAGCGTAAAATACGATAGAATCGTCAAAAGCGATGTCACAAACATCTTGCCACTGATTTCATCTAAGGTGATGGTATTTGTACAAAATAACCTTTGTTGAGAGTGTTGGGAAGATCAAATTCGATCACCTATAATACGTATACCACCCAGAAGAGTCCCCTTACTGTTTATTTGGAACGTTATCCAGAGCCCCTTCAAATAGGTCCTTGCATTCTAGTTGATTTCGTTGGTCCAAGTACCTATTTATACAAAAATATTCTCATATTTCTCTCCCTTAAGTCAGTTTTGTGTCAGAGTTATGTATCTTCATATAGATCACTAGTAGCATTGGATGCTGATTTCGGTATAATGTTGAAGGTTTTTGCTTGTGGTCTTCTCTTGATCTCATAGATCTAATTCAAATGCTTCCAGTTTCTCTTTATTCCAGTCGAAAATCCATTTGTTCCAAAGTATAACCTTTTTTTTATATAATCAAATTAAATTTTTACTCAAAAGAAACTCACCCAGATCAATCCAGAAACCATCATTCTAACCACCTCCCCTCTTAATTCAGTTAATTGTTACTGAACAACCTCTTAATATTATTATTTTTTAAATATATAACCCAACCCCTGTAAAATAAAAATTATAATTAAAATAATTTGCAAAATGGAAATACAATTTCAGTTGTCCATTTTGTCGTTTTTTACTTACCGTTATTTTATGTTCTCAAAAATTAGTAAAAATAAAATGTTTATGTATATGTTTGGATTTTTATGAGAATATAGAAGTTATAAGTGAGTATTATTTTTAATGTACTTCCAGTGAATAAAAATTTGAATCCATATACGCCAACACAAGATTTCAATCCAATGGATTGTACAGACATCATCATTGGTACAGCTCGTAATAAAACAGCAAGAGTAATGGATTACTATACACGAGATCGGTAAGTTTTGTTACTGGTTAAATGTCATCTCTTCATGTTAAATTATTTCCATTGATTATTTCAGTTCCACACCACGAATCGATTCATTTTGGGGTGGCAAGTCAGATTTAACAGCAACCGGTGGTTTTGAAGAAAACGGACAAACTGTTATTATGTTTAGAAAAAAATTAATCGCAGATGAACCATCTGATTATACAATTGAAAATGATTTAATGCATGTAATATGGGCACGTGGACAAGAGCTAGAAAAATATATTCACGTTCCACCATCAGGATTAGAAAAAGAAGCTGCATCAGTTTCGGATTTCTATCAACAGGATGAATTGAAATATCATGGTTACAATTTACAGCGAGGTGTTACACAAATTAATTTTTATGATGAAGCAAAGAACACAGCCGAAAGTGGTGCTTCACATGAACTAAATAATGATTGCCAAGGACATTGGCGTTTTCCAAAAGAATGTGTCCCGGAGGAATTAAATTGTGAATACTATGCTGAATGGGAAACAATTGGACGTGGGGATGTTATTCGATTTAAAATTCAAACAACAAATATTAAAACATGGACTGGTATTGGATTTAGTGATAGTCAAAAAATGCCTAAAACTGATGCTATTATAGCTTTGCTTGACCGAAATGGTCGTCCATTTTTCATGGATACATGGATAATAGGATATACCCGACCCAGAAATGATGAACAACAAAGTTTAACAAACACAACCGGACGTGTTGTCAACGGTACTTTGATTGTGGAATTCAATCGAAAACGAGATACACAAGATAAAGAAGATTTAGCTTTTACTGATGATCATTGTTTGTACATGATGTTTCCGGTTAAAGGTGGAATTGTTCCGCCTGTTAATAAAGTTCTAGCTAAACATGAAAATCCACCAGTTGTTACAGATACCCGTATCTGTATCAAATCGTGTGGTAGAAATTTAGCTAGTTTTACAGAAAAACCGACACCACCTCCACCAGAACGACTAGCGTATACTGTTGGAGTGAAATTACAAGGTTTAGCAGAAAATTTCGATGCTCCAGCTTCTGGAACACCTGAATTTACATCGTTAGCTGGATCGATAACGAACTCGTTTAACGGAGTTTTGGCTAATATTCCTGGATATTACAAAACTGAAGTGACCGGTTTTAAAAAGTAAGTATTAACAAAACGATAAAATCTAACTGAAATTAAAATGAAATTTTTATCTTAGGGAAAATGATAAAATGAAAGCATTGATGAGCGTTCTTTTTGATAAAGAAACATATGAAAAGGCAAATCTTATTTCCGTGAATGCCGGAGATGAAAACACAATCAGTGCAAATGATACAATTACAGAAATAGATATGAAAGATGGAAAAATTGTAAAACGTGCATTATTAGAAAGCATTTCAACTGGAAGAGTTGGTTCATTACAAGTCGATCCACAATATTTGGATTTTGAAGCAGTTGAATGTAAGTAAATATCATATAAATATATTCCTTTTACATTAATTTCTTCTGCCGCCATTGTTTCACTTATTGTAATCATGACCCCTCTTCTTAAGTTGATTTTTTTTCAAACCTAAAAATAAATATTTTTTTTTATATTAATATTTTCATAAAATAAAAAATTAGAGAAAAAAATATATAGATATAACAAAAAAAAAAAATAGAAGACTGATCAAAATAAATGGAGAATTAACATGCCGCGTTGTTTGACGAAAAAATGCTAAAATTGTCGTCCATTTTTGATTTTTTTAGTTGTTTGATGCGTAATGGTAAATTCATGAAATTGAGGTTTTTTTTGGTTAGAAAGTAGCACAATGTCGAATTAGAAGAATTTTTAATCACGAAATCTGTAGAAAACACTTTTGATAATTAATTAGAAGAAGCTATGTAGTTTTATGTAATTTTGTCATGGCGTCATTGTTGGGTGGCATCGTAATAAATTGAAAGCTTCGAAATTCATTTTTTAACATATTTCTTTGATATTTCTTATTGTTTATTCAATTAAAATTTTATATAATAAAATCACAATAATTTAAAATTAAATATAAACAGCGATTGGTTGGTTTTAGTATACAAAATTATCATTTTATTAATAAAAACACAAATTTATCAGATAAAAAATGTTCACATTTCATATAACTAAAGATTTTTTATCTTTTCATAAATTCTCTACCTCGTTTTGTTTAATTAAAGCGTCTTCCTCCTGTTGGCGATCTAGATCTGAATCTTCCACCTCCACCACCACCGCCACTTCTATTACCAAAACCACCACTATCTCGGCCACCGCCAAAACTATTTCTTTCGTAACCGCGATCACCGCCACCAAAACCACCACCGCCGCCACCAAATCCTCCTCCACCACCACTACGAAAACCTCCACCGCCTCCACCACTACGATATCCACCACCTTCACCGCCGCCACTTCTATAACCTCCTCCACCATTACCACTTCGGCCGCGGAAACCACCGCCGCCACCACCTGATCTGTATCCACCATCTCCACCACCTGATCGACTACCACGGAATCCGCCGCCTCCACGTCCACCACCACCTCCGCCACGATGATTTCGTGATTTACCTTTTGAAATTTCAACACGTAATTTTGATCCTAAGAAATCACTATCATTTAGGCCATCGCATGCTTTTTCCGCATCATCACGATTCTCAAATTCAACAAATGCGAAGCCAGGTGGATTTAATGCGACCCAAACTGAATTTAATTTACCATATTTGCTGAATTCTTCATCTAAATCTTCTTTTTTAATTTGATCAGTTAGATTACCAACATATACTCGCGTTCCCTTTGAATCACTCATCTTTATTTATTTATCGTAAAAAAACAAAATTTATATATATTTTTTACGGATTTTTTTTTTTAATCACCTTTTTTTAATACTTTTAAAAAAAAAATTGATTTTACTTTTAAATGTAATAAGAGAAACAATTCACTATTAATTTAAATTTTAAACAAAACTTAATTCACGACGACTTCCACCGTCGATCAAACTTGAAGTGAAAGTTATCATACGAAAATTTTATACCAACGTCTTGCTTTGCTCATTTTTATCCCTACTACTTTTTCAATTCATTCAGCATTTTTTTAGAATGGATGAATTTATGATATTGGAATACATCTTCTGTTTCGTTGTTAATGGATTTAGATGGATTTACATATAACTGTAGTTGAAGTATATTTTAATGTAAATTAAAAAGGGGTCATAATTAAATTATCGTTAGATGGATTGTACGAATGCTAAAATTGATTAAAAATATGATTGGATTATCGTCAATTTGACCCCTTAAACCTTGAGATGTGACGTTATGCTTCTTTAATTATTTTTTTCCTCAGTAACGGGAAACATTTTAAACCGTTATATATATTGATTGACTAATGATTACAGTGTAGGGTGTTTTTACAGTAAATAAAAACAGGATCTGTAGGCTACAAACTTGAACGTGCGTTTTTTTTAAATTCTCTAGCTAGAGTTATGTTTTCATTTTTTTTACTAATCTTATTTTTATTAATTATATATTACAGTTAAAAGCAATATTGAAGATTCTTCAGATATTTTAACAGCATCAACATCATTTTTCCAACTGTCAGAAACTCGTTTGTATATAGTATTAGGATGTATTGCCGCATTAATAGTTATAGCATTGATTCAAGCTTTCTGTACGATTTACAGAACAACAAAAAAAAGTGGAAAGGTAAGTTTTTTGTTTTATTTTTGAAAGAAATTAGTTATAACGGTTAAAGGGTTATAATGATCGTGAATCTTTTTAGCTTATATACACGATACCATTGGATTTTGAGATTTATCATCCTGTGACTACAAGTTTATAATTTTTTTTCTGTTGCCATAATTCTAGTCAAATAATTAATGAATTAATATTAAAATTATAAGTAGAGAAATTTGTAATTGTTTGTAAATTTTAATTAAAATTTTTGTTTTAATATTATTTGTCATAATTTGATTTTTTAAAAAAATCCTTTCAATCTGGAACTGGTGGCTTTGAGTGTTTTTTGTTTGTTTTGTTGTTATTGTTACTAATAGTCTCCGTTGGGTTTGGGAACAATAAAATGAATTCTAGTACACACATAACCATATAATTTCACTAAACATTTTAAAATTTATTGAAACTATTTCCCAAGGAGAACATTTAATGATTCCTTTGGAGGAATTTCTTGTATAAATTAAACTGACTGTACGTTCTTGGATTGAGAATACTTATATCGCGTAATCGCATTGGTTGTTGATTTAATGATTGGTGTATGCTGATTACTTGGTTGCCAACCATATATTGCAAATGTTAAGACAGCAGACATTTGAGGTGTTGCCACTTCACCTGTTTACAAGTCGTAGTTGTGCTAACCGATATGTGACTGCTTAGACTTGGAATCTGAGAGTTTTACTTTTAGCATGATTTGACTTGGTTAACATACGACTATTTTGATGTTCGCCATGTGCCCACATTGCTACTCCAAATGCCGCTTAATGTGGTGTGTACTCACATTGTTGGTTAAAAAATGCTAACATAGCTGCTACACCATAGTTGCTATATTATAGCTTTGCATTTCCGAGTATGCCACTTTGCTTTCATAAATCAGTTTCCAAGTGTACTTTTGACTATTTCATTGGTTGAAATGTTCTAGTTTTTCTAAACACCTTTTACTAGGTAGTTTGGGAAGTAGTCATTGCATTCCATGCCACTTTATTCCGCAAGCTTGGCAGTCATATTTATTGGTTAGCATATACCGGATTTGCTGGTAGGTATGTGTCAGCGTTGTCGTTTTGGATGTGCTGTTCAGTGTCTGTTTTCACTGATTGATGCGTTCTTTCATTGTTAGATGCATGTTCACTTTACTAGTTGGATTGTGGTGGCCAGTATGCATTAGCTTTGCTGGTTAGCATGTACCAATTTTCTGGCAGAGATTTGCCATCTACACTGGCCAGCGACACGTGTCAGCTGTGCCAACTTAAATTAAAGGCTATGAATAGACTCTGCTAGTCAGAAATTTGTAGTCAACTTGAAATAAATTTGATAGCGAACTTGCATTTAAGTTTTTCAATTTCTTGAAATCTTTATATTTTAAAGTATTTTTTCAGTGTTAGTTAGCATGTGTCAGCTTCTTCGTTTAAATATCTTTGTTGGTTACTATATATACCAGCTTTCAATTTTACTTGTGAAATTGTTTGAGCTTATTGTCCATCCTTAATCGACATGTGGCAGCTTCGCTGGTTAGGAACTGGAAGGTATTTTATCTTGCGGGACGTGATTTTAAAGTGGTAGCTGTACTGTTCAGTATGTTATAGTTTCGTTTTTTGGCATATATGGTTGACTTGCATTTATCTTCGTTGCTCATCATGAGTCAGCCTCACTAACATTAATCAGAATGTGAACAATTAATCTGAATTGTAGTCAACATAAAATAATTTTATTTTTCGAAAGTTCAAATATTAAAAATAATACTAATTTATTGACTGGCTTGTGTCAGATTTTGTAGTTCTAATGTGCCATTTATATTATGCCATGAATCAATTTCGCTGTTCAGTATGTTCTAGTTTTGCTGAATCGACTGATCGTTATGTGCTGGCTTTACTGTAATGTGTTGGCCAGTTTTACTTTTCGATATGTGTCAGCTGCGCCACTTTTGATTTGAAACTTGTGTTGGTTTGTTACCTTTGCTGGTTGGTATATGCCAGCGCTTGCTGGCTAGAATGTTCCAACTTTAGACTAAATCTATAGTTTTGTCAGTAGTAATATGCGAACTTTGTCATTTCGTTATACTTATCTCAGTTATACTTACTGTAATTGCCAGATCTGCTGTATGTCATGTGTCTACTTTATTGTTTGATGTTTGCTAACTACTTGAGGTGTGTCAGCTGTGCTATTTGGTACGTACCAGATTTACTGGATCAAATGTGCTTATCACTCGACGACGTATGTAAGCTGCGTTGGTCACCATGTTCTGATTTGATTATTTGGGATATTCTAACATTGCCTTTCAAAATGCTTCATTCTGCTGGAATGGGCCAGTATACGGTTGCGACTGGGTTTGTTACCATAGTATAGCTATGCAATTTCACATATTGTGTTGTTTGATACATGTTATACGCTAGCTTCTATAGTTTCTGTTTACCAGATTCGTTGATTATCATATGAGCTGCTATATGCAGGCTACACTATTTTGCTTCACCGTTGGATCTAGTCCCCGTTATTAACCATCATGTATAAGCTTTGTTAGTTCGGATCTTTGCCGATTGGCATGTGCCAGGTTGTTGAGCATGACTGGAATGCGCTAGTTGCGCGGTTCGGTATGTTCAATTTCACTTCGATCATCTTTGCAGTAAATGAGACGACTGTACTTTCTCCGCAGGTTGACCATCTAATTCACTCCTTTAGTCCGTTTGGCAATAATGGAGTTGATAGCTGCTTACTGAATTCTAATATTCCTCTTGCTCAAGATCTTAGTTTAATAGCTTTGGTGATAGGCATGTTGCTGGTCAGAATTTGTCAGCTGGAATTCGGAACTTGTCAGCTTTGCTTACAGGGTAATCGTTTGCTGTGGTGTTTTCTTAAAGTTGTGGTTTTGCTGCTTGATCTGTTTCAGAATATCAGATTTGTAAGTAGGTGTAACCATACTAGTAGTTGGCACGTGTTAGAATTGCTTGATTGCCCTTATGATTTTATTTCTATTAAAAAACAGATGGATTCATGATGGATCTACAATGAGCCTAAATAGAAAAGAAAAATCGACGAGCTATTTTGAATCGTCTACTAAATTAGTTAGATTTTTATCAAAACAAAACAAACTGGACCGATTTAGTTGAGGAACAAGATTTGCTTGGAGCACCGCTAGACAAATAAAAGGTCTGGCGATCACATTCAACGTTTTTAGGTGAGCGGTCATCCAAAAATCTTCCATTAAGCGGTCTCGAAACAAATCGACTAACAAAGCCCGTTTTAATGACAAAGAAACTAAAACTAATGCAATTTAAGTTGTAAAAGTTTTCTTGCTCTGGGATTCACTGACATCCCACTGAAATCCTAAAGCCAACTGAAAGATACGAGAGTGCTTACCCCTAACCATTTATAACCTCGAGGTTACGAATGGACCAGAATCATCTCTGAATCCCTTCCGGGAAGGACTCTGGCACCAGTGTGCACGTTACGTTCGCGGTTTCAATGCGTCAGCCGCACTGATCGGTTTGTGTTAGCTTCGCTTCTTGGTATGCCTTAGCTACGACATTTGATTGTATTGTTCGGCACTATTTATCTGTTTTTATGCTCAGTAGACACTGAGTCAGCTGCACCAAATTTGGTTGGAGGCAATCTGTAGTCTGACTGTGCTAGTCAGAATGTATCATTTAACTTTAAGTAAGTTCGTAGGTCATGGAAATTTAAATTTTCTGAATCAAAGATAGGTTCTAGAAGTTTGCTATTGGTTATTGACTATATGGTTTCGATAAGTTGAGTGCGATTTGAATTGCTTTTGCATTACACATACGTTTTGTGTTCAGAGTTCAGACTTTGATTTTCCCTGGTGTGGAATTTTATGGTTTTGCTGACTGTTATTCGGTGGTCATGTTGCTCCTTTAATAAGTCAGCCATGGTAGCAGATGTACTTTCATCACTTTATATCATCTGTTTTATATCCTTTACCAGATTTAATTTTAAAAAATCTGCCTCATTCACCTTTAAATATTAAATATTTAATACCAAATATTTGCCGAAAAACCCAAATTTTTGTTTGTAAAAAATTTAAACCAAACCAATTGATACAAATTGTTTCAATATTATATCTCTTTGTCACCAGGACCAGTTAATACCTAATTCAGCATGGAAAGATTACTCAGCAAACACAAATTATGCATTCGATGCATTTGGCGAAACAGAAGAAAAATCAAAATCACGTAGTAGTCGTCAATCAGGACAAAGCCAACAAACTTTACAGATGTCACAATCCCCAAGTAAAACACAATATTATGAACATCAAAGAAATGGAAATCGACAAAATGGAGATCATAGGTAAATATAATAATCAAAGTTCAAAACTTACAGTCAAACTGAATAAATTTTTTATTATGTGATTAGAATGAGAAATGGTGAGAATGGAGGAGGAGGTGGTGGCTATCAAAATGGCGATAATATTCCAAGAAACGCATATGCTGATCGAACATATTCGTTACCAAGAACAAATGTGCAACCATCCAATCAACTTCCTGGTTATTACACCCAAGATAGACGTAGTCGTGGTCGAGAACCAAATAACACAGGCACAGATACACCTGATTTTTATTTTATGCCATCACAACGTAAATACTCTGGCGAAGTTGTTCGAGTTTATGTAGATTACAACAAAGATCCAAAAAATTAAACAACAACAACAAAAAATAGTCATTTATAAATTCGTTCAACATTCGTGTTTTTTTTTGTAAATTTTATTCTGTAAATTGTTGCCATAACTTATGACAAGAAATTTAAAAAAAAATAAATTATTATCATTTGAATTATTTGAACTATTTGAATGTTAAGGAGAGAATGAAAATTCGGTTAAAGTGTTATGTTTATCTATCGGGGTCACCAATTTGTGGAATTTTGATTAAAAATAAATAGATAATGTTTTGTTGTAAATATAACTATTTTGATTGGTTTTAAGAAAATATAATTATTAAAATTTCAGTTACCGATTGAAAAAAAAAATAGTTTTTAAACAAAATTATAATAATTTTTAATTTATTTAATTGTTTTTATAAGTTTTAAGGAATAGATGTAGTGAAAATAAAGAATATTTGTTCATGTCAAGCAAAGGTGTAGCTTATCATTGTTCGATAACAACAAATATTTTTTTTAAAATAATAATTTAAAAACAAATTTCAATTTTTTACAAGAATTTGAAAATTCGGTCAGTTCATTAAATAATTTAGCTAAAACAATAAATAATTTCTGGTGCTTTAAAATACAAAATAATAATAAATAAATCCATACCAAAGTTTAAAAATTTTTTTTTTAACTAAAATAGTTTCCGCAGCCACATACCGCAATAGAACAAAAAAAACAAATAATTTAATAAATAAACTTAAATAACAAATAAAAAATAAAAATAAAAAAAAAATATAATATAAAACCAAATACACAATATGCAATAGTCATTTTTTATTTTTATTTTCTAAGAAACAAAAAATAATTAATTATATAATATTAAATAATAATAATAGTTTAATTATCATAATTTCATTAGAATTACAATTAAAGCAAACAATATCTCTTAGAATTGAATATCTGAAAACAAAATAATATTCTAATAATAATTTTACTTTATCATATTGTAAATAAAATTTTATTAATATAATTAAATTAAATTTTAAAGTTTAAAAAATATTAAAATAAAAAAACTTAATACAATTATTTTACAACAATAAATAAATTATCAAAAGAAAATTGTTATAAATTTTATTTATTGAAATACAATAAAAAAAATTAGTGATGGCTGAGAGGGTTGCAACATCACGTATGCGCTGATGACCTTTGGCCCAGATTGAAGAAATAATGATTATGGTCAGACGTTAATATCACTTAGACTTCTTTAACTTCCAGCAACACTAGCTCTCTAGATGAAAATGATAAATGAACTGTTCTGCTTCGAGATGTTTACATAATCCATTAACTGTCTCTTTGCCCATCTGAGCCGCTCAGAGCTCAGGATCGTGGCAGAAAAGCTCTCGGTATCCATATACATTTCAGTTTGACAAGTGACATCACCGAAAATTAGAGATATAAAGGGACAAGCTCCCCTTTACAGGCTTCGTTACATGGGTCTTTCCCTAACTTGGATGCTTTTGATCCATAACAATTCAGAAATTCGTTACAGCTATGAAGTGGAGCAATTTTATCTAAAGGAATTCGTCAAATCTTTTGGATACTACAGAAAGATAACGATTAGGATTTTTAGATGGCGAGAGACTTACGTCTCTGACAATGTAAGCAAGCTCGGTTTTAATTTCGGAAAGTTTTATTTAGAGATCACCATATTCACTTCCATTATTTTTCACAAAATAGAGTTTTTTTTCGGTTTGAACACGGACTATTTGAGAGACGACAATGCACTTGCTTTAACATGAAGTCAAATTCGTCTATGGCTATTTTGAGTTTTTCAGAAGAAAGTCTTCGAAACCTAGATAAAACAGGGGGGGCCTGTTGTCTCGAGCATATAGGTTAGATAATGTTTAATGATACGAACAAAATGGTGACCTATTGTGATGTCATTGTATTCAATCAGCACGTTACTATAAATACATTTGGTATTAGTATTAGAACTGATAAGCGAAAGCTTCATTGAAGGGTGATCTAGTAAACCAGAACTGAACAATGCAGTCGGTAAAACGATTATTACGTATATCGACGAGAAGAGGTGTGTGTTATATTTAGAAATGTAGATTATGAACGTCCATTTGAAGTGACTACGCACACGAAAACTATGGTTGTTTCACTTGAAACCGTAAGTAGCTAGTTGAAAAATTTTAGCAGATGACAAAGAAAATCATGTTGTTTATCGACAAGACATGCTTTTGCTGGGCTGAGATTTCCTGTTCCGGAATGACTCCGTTTCCCTTATCTCGAGTCTCAGATCAAAGCCTGCATGTCTTTCAAGCAGGAAGCATTTGTATCCGTTGGGTAAGATGAAGAGGGACCAGCCACTGAGAATGTATTGTATGAATTGTATGTATTGTATTGTATTGTATTGTATGAATTGTATCATGTTAACCAACCATAATGATTCATGCAAATAAGCTATGCTTACGTGCATAAACGAACAAACTGATTCACACAATGCATTTAGAAGACTAAAAGCTGGGTTATGCTAACCGCCAACGCGAAGCAGACTTATGTCAACAGAACAGCTTGCTAGCCAAACAACATAGTACTGACATGTTAATCATACACTCCGTCTTACGTAGATCGGCAAACCCTAGTTATATTGAAGATGAAACCAAAACCAGAAACCTGAAAAGCATAAATGCATTCAGAAAAACGGAATCATGTTAAGCAGCAAGACTGGGTGACTCTGACCATGAAATCTGCCTAACGATGACCACTAAAATTGCCTTATGCAATCCAGCACAGTAAAATTATGACTATAGTCAATGTAAGCTATTCTGACCAACCAAGCTGTCTCATTTCAACGAGTAAAGCTTGTTCATTTCGACCAGCAAAAGTGACTCATACCGACTAGAGCAGCTCATGTCAACCGGCAAAACTCAGTTTTGGTAGCAAGTAAAACTAATCAAATCTGATTCATGAAGATCAGCAAAACTGTCTCAAGCTAAACGGCAATGGACACTCATGAAAACCAATAAAGCTCAACAGAACGGTACTTCATTCCATCAAAGCTGGCTTGTACCAACAAGTAAAACTGGCTTATACCAACCAAAAAACCTGACTCATGTGAGCCAACAAGCTATCTCAAGCATACCAGTATTCTGTCCAATGACAAACAGCAAAACTTTCTATTGGATGATCAGAATACTGGCTCAAACTAACTACCAAAACTGTCTCATGCGTTTATCTGGCTCATGCAAACAAGCAGAACTACTTTATACAAACAAAAGTGTACGACTAAAAAGCTATACGAATCAAAAGTGTTGGGTTATGTTAACCAGTAATACAGGCTAATGCTGACTAGCAAATTTAGCCTATTGTGACCACTGATCTATGTTGAACATTACTGATGGGTAATAGTCAAACATGACTACTGATCTATACCGACCAGAAAAACGGTATACACTCTCCAGTCAAGATAGCTTGCTAGCCATCACAAGTGGATCGCGCAAGCTTGCAATGTTGTGCTAGTCCAACTAACAAAGCTGTCAGGGCAACATCTCGCCTAACACTAAAATCACAGGTTAAATCTTTCTGGCTGCTTATACTGGCCTATGCTTTCAATGCTGTCTCAAGCGTTTTATTAAAATTACAACAGGCATCGGTTTATTGCAATCTTCAAAACAGATTTATAAACAGAAGCAATACTATATCATGCCAACAAGTAAGTCCGTTTATGACAACTTAAAGTAAGTCGAAGATGAGAGTGCCAGAGGAGTGCCAAGACATGGAGTTCCACAAGGTGGAGTTCTCTCACCTTCATTATTTAATCTCTACTTAAGCAGCTTACCTGCCTCACCAGAAGGAATAACCATCACGTCATATACAAACGGTTTCACGGTGCTTGCAACAGGAGACAACCTAGAACAACTCACCAATATCCTAAACACCTACCTTAACATCCTGAATGATTGGTTCAAAAACGAAAATTTAAACTTTCTACTGAAAAATCCACTTCTACACACACTTTTCACCACATGAACGAAGAAGGTAAATACATCACTAAGCATTTGCATTGACAACATACTGATTCCTACAGTAAAAAATTTGAGAATGTTAGGGGCAACATTCGACCCACTGCTTAAATTTAATGTCCATACACAACAAGTGACCTCTAGAGTCTAGATTGAGAAACAGGAATAATGCATTGTAAGCACCAGCGGGTAATTCATAGGACAACGATAAATTTACAACAGTTACAACGTATAAAGCGAACTATTATAAACTATGCTGCACCCATATGAATACCTCAAGTTGCTGACACACACTATAGAAGAAGTTACAAACAACACAAACGCAGCTTTGCGAACCGCAACCGGATGTCACCTGTTGGCACATCGACATCACCTGAACGAGGAATATAACATACTGCCAGTCCATGAGCATAAAGAAATGATTACCAAACAAGATCTATCAGCCTGTCACAAAGAGCAACGTCCTTGTAATGATATCTTATCAAAAATTGAATCACCAGTTACCTTGATACCCTATCAAAAATTGAACTACCTAATTGAACCATAAAGAGGACAGCGAGATGCTTTCTGCATGAGGTTAGCGACCACCAAGTAACAGGTAACATCGACGAGGTTAATTATAGAACAACAGGCTTAAAAACACTTTATACTAAATCTGTTGAAGTAGTTATAAGGAACTACGCCCCCAAATCGAGTTCTAAATAGCAAGCCACCAACAGTCTATGCCGAAGAGATCCAACTACCCAACTAAACTACAAATTTTTATTGGGAGTCAAGGGTGCAGTCAATATTTTTAAAATTCATCACAAAAGATTCACTTTATTTTCCCGCTGAGACAAAATGATATACAAAAAACTACATTTACCATCTTAGCATGCACGCACAATGTAAAAACTTTTATTCATGAGATCCAAGTTTGTGTGAAAATTATTTTGAGAAAAAACATTTTTCTTGATAGCAGATGAAAAGTCTATTTTCAAGCTGGCTTAATCCCCTGTGAAAATGGGTTTTATTTCCTCTAGTGGAAGAATTATTAACAAATTGTAGTGGCAATACTATTTTCATATAACTTTACAAAGATTTTAAAACAAAGCAACAATGAAAAAATAGAATATGAATTTAGGTGTTATGTTGCCGCTAAAGCGTCTCGTGAATAAATTTTCACTCACGAAAAGGCAGCGTTTTCATCTCTTGTAACAAAACGTACTATTTTTTTAGATACTTTTCTGCAATGTTGAGTTGCAAAAATCCCGAGCAGCAATTCGTTAGGGTTTAAATAGGGCCCTGATCAGATTTGCCCAGTCAGGCCCTGATTAAGACAGTCAGATCCAGCCCTGATCAAGCTTGCTATATAAAATTAAATAGGACAAACCCTGGTAAGGTATTTTGTATCACGCCCTAATCAGATTGCTCAACTAGGATTGCTCAACTAGGAAAACCGAAAAACTAAATGGGCCGGATATTTTCAAATAAGTTTAACCATAAAAGGGTATTCTAATTCAGACCCGGAACATGTCCACATCAGATTGCTCTAATAAGACTTGCCTTTTCTAGCCCTCCCAGATCATAGGCCTTCGATGCATTCAGTATCTTCCTACAATTGTTGCTCGGGATCTTTATTTTTGGTTATGAATAACAGAGAATAAGGCTAGATACATTTCAAACCATTGTGGTAATATTAAAAAGTTGCTCCAATCTCATTAGCAAAAGATTTTTCATGCACGCTCGCTGATAATATTAGTCAGCACTCAACAGGTCCTTACCCCGTTCATTTATTGATTACCTCATATTTTATACTTCGCGCTTGTCCTTGACGAGTCCGACAACTTTTGCCTGTTTATTCCCTTGATTCTGCCGCTTTTCCCCTCGGCAAACTTTGAAACATGCCGATTGCCCAGGGTAATGTAAATGTCCACTATTTTGTTTTTTATTCATGGAGGGATGCAAATTTGTTTTAGAAAACGAGATAACCTTGTGCGAGAAAAATTTGTCTACTATTGTCGAGTCTGATTGTTGACATTTTGGAATGTTTGGGTTGTCAGACTTAACAACAGCAGACAAATTATGGCGTATAAGGCTATACCCTCGTTTTCTAAAGCAAATTTCCACCGCAAATTTCCAAAAAGAGGACAAAACGCATTATTTTGAAAAAAGATACCAGACACATTCTTTTGATTTCAAAATAGGACATGTCCTCTTAAAAGAGAACGTCTGGTCACCCTTTAGTAGCACCAGAAACATCCTAGCTCAACTAAGATCCGGTTGGTCACGCATACTAAACAACCACATGAGCAGAGTGAATGCTGAAATTATTGACAAGTGTCCCGCATGTGAGGGCACGCCGCACGATGTAGACCAAAGCTATTAGATATCCTGAAAATTAAACCAACCTGACGAAGGAAGATTTATGGTACCGCTCAAGCGCAGTAGCAGAGTTCCTAAACCTGGACATAGAGCCGGAGGATTAGCACCGAACCCGTCACTACAACAACAACAACGTGACGCGACTTAATTATAACTCTTACGTATCCTAAATTTAATGTTTGTTCATGTTGACCCTAAATTAAACTGACCAGAGTATAATCATTGAAATGTGAGACAAAATGCAAAAATTCCTAAAATGCTACCTAATTAGAAATTTCTATTGCAATTATGTCGTTTTTATGATGAGGAGTCACCAAAAATTAAAATACAACAAAACATAAATGATGTTTTACAGCATAAATGTCTACTTTTATTAAGTTCTACGTTTATTTATTATTAACAATGGAGAATACACTCTCTGTGGGCGAAAAAGGGGATCGATCAAACCCATTAATTCTCATTAAAAACTCACATAGGAAAGGAGAGAAAACAGCTTCATCGGTTTCTATAATTCATTTTTACAAGAAATTTTTTTTTCGCATGTCTCTAGACATAGGTTCATCGTGCCAATTCTTAAGCTTTTCCTCTGTCACATATTTTTCATAAATTTCGCAAACAATTAATTAATTAATTAATTCATAACCGAGTGAAAAAATTGGATTTCTCCGGGTGAATGTGCTCCAAAGCGTGCAAGAACCCAGTAATGGACGGGAAAGTCAATGGTCTCCGTATTTTGGGATGCGCGTAGAATAATATTCATCGACTGTTTTGGAAAAATTACAACCATAACTGGCACATATCATTCATTATTATTTTCGAAAATTGAAATCGCAGAAAAACGGCCCCATTTGAAAAAATCATCTATCATCAAGACAACGCGCATGCTCATAACATTGTTAATCTCTCAAGCGAAATTGCATGAAATTAAAGTTGAACTGGCTCCTCAACCGCCACATTATCTGTTTCCAAACCTAAAAAGATTGTTCATCGGTAAGCGGATTTCACTCAAAAGAGAGAATTGTATCTGAAACTGACGTCTATTTTGAAGGATTACTTTTCGGACGGGATAAAAAGCTTAGAACTACGTTGCACTCTCTGTATCGAATTAAAAGAAATGTATGTTGAGAAATAAAACTTAATTTGGCCAACAAATGTTTTTTGTTTCGCTTATTCCACACTTATTGTTTACCTAGGATTTGTCAAAAATACAGATGTTTCGACATGCCGGTGTCTTGAATCTTGAATTTTGACTTTCTTGCAGCTTTCTTTGAAATTATTTAATGTTTGAACTATTTTCATAGCATTAGATGATTCTCTCTCAATCAGTTTAATAATATGGTGGAGTATTCTAGTCATGGGGAAAAAGAAATTTGTTTTATAAAAAATTCTTTGATTTTCATTGGACATTTCTCAGCCACTGTTAAATATGCCTTCAAAGGTTCGTACAACTTCAATATTCTTTCTAGTGCATTAATACTATTAACATTCAGCAGGAGTTCTAATTCCAGTATAAAGAATATGAACGGCTCATCCAATCCCCAATACATTATGGTTCAAATTCGAATTAAGATTGGTTAGTCATTTTTTCTCTTTAGAATCGGCAATATTTTAATTCTATATACATAAACCGTTACAAAGTTTGCGACAGACGATTATAGTTTTGTTTGGTCCAGGATATGATACTGTTACGTTTTTCCAAACTTCCGTCGAATTGGCCTAACTCACAATTCGATAAACGCAATTCCCAAATCTCTTCCGAGTTCGATCACTGATTAGTAAGCACAAACACCAGGTTTTAATAAGTATTCAACTCCATAAATGTTTCACAACAACAGATAACAATACAGCAAACAAGATTCCTAACTAGAATATTCTTTCAACAGCTTCAGAAACTCCAACGGTTTATTGTAGAAATTTCCAGTACACCACGTTCAAAATAATACACAAAATATTTCTACTCGATAACACTTATAACTTTATTACACTTATAACTTTACACAAAAACTAATTTAAAGATCACTTTTATAATTTTAACTTCACTATCGCAGGTTGAAAATAAAACTAATTAAAAACTACTAGAGGTAATTTCCTTATATACATTCTGCTTAATCTCTAGAAATTTCGCGGTCACTTTTTAGAAACCTTGAGAAAATATTAGAATATTCGATTATTTTACGTTAAGTTGATTTGATTCATAAAATAAAATCATTTGTTTTATGTAGACCCTAATTCTAAGAAGAAGACAACAACAACAATATTCATTTCATTAATTTGTTTGTTATGTTTTGTTGAATTTATTTTCCTGGAAGTGACCGTAATCGTCTAGATTTTTCTGTAATCGTCTAGATTTTTCTGTACTCGTAACAATACATGAAAATATTTTTAATTATGGCTTCTAATTTTGTGCCACATGCAAATTTGTTATCAAATAATGATTTAATTAGTTTGGATGTGCAATTCATCGATTGAAAGCTTTAGTTGTAGTAAACGGGATTGAAAGAGCAAACAGTTTCTGTATCACAAATATTTCTTTCAGTTTTGCCTATTTATAAAGGCCTATTTCTATGATCGTACTATGTAGTCTATTTGTGACCATTATAATGGTTTAAGAAACCTGGTTAGGTTGTTGGAAACAGCAGCTGATAGCAACGCTTAAAATGTTTGTTTGTATCTGCATATATGTTTTTTGATATAATAACTTTCATTGTTAATTGCAACTTCACTCAAACAATAAAAAGTGGCGCAATAAAAATTTGTTTAAAGATAAAGTTCTACTGAGGAATTTACAGAAAATAAAAAAATTATAGTTAAATTGAAACACTATTTCAGTAAAAAAAATCTTCACTGGTTTGTTCTCTTTCTCTCTAAACAGTTAAATTAACAAATAATATTACAAAAACTGGTACTACAGTACCACTGGCAATGGCAGAAATATATCGCTACCCAAGGTGAACCGTAGGGACGGGACCTTCTAGGGACCTTAGGGACTGGCGGCTGACTTGTATTTAGTCCACGGTGTCATCCTCAATCTTAGCTGTGACATATTCTTTGATGATGACACGGTATTGCTTGCTCGAAGAAACGAACCTTCATATGGCTCTATAACTGGGCTTTAATCATTGAGGAAGACGGTGCGTCATATGATCAAACAATATGTCACTGGCTGGATTATTGGCAACCCCATTTTAGTTTTGGTCTTGCAAATTTAAAACAAATTTGCTTTTTACTTATTTTATTATAACTTTCTCTATCCTATCCTATTCAAGAAAAAGAAAAAACTGTGATACAATATTAAGGTGAACAATTTTTTTTCAATCAAAAGGAGAACAAAAAAATTTAAGAAATAAGTACAATGTAAACATTAGGTTATATAAAAAGCAGCCGCCGTTGATGTTTAACTTTAAATGTGATGCTGTGATGCGGACCTGAAAAATTGGGTCCGCATCACAGTATCGAAAAATCAAACCATCAAATCGAGCTATAGAACCGAAAATCAATAGACCGAAAGTTCAAACCACCGAATTTTATGTCATCGAATGGTTTTGAAATTGAAAAATCATTAGATCGAAATATCATATCACCAAAAATTCATTTCGTCTAAAAGTTATTCCATTGAAACATCAGATCACCGAAAATCATATAATCGAAAAATTATTATTAATTATATTAAACCGAATTTTATGTTATTCAAATTAATTTTAATCAACGACATACATATATGTGCCACTAATTATTATATTTACAACCTTTTACCATTTTATGGATAGTTTCCTGATTAAATCGGTGTTGTACTTCTATGAAGCACAAAACTTGGTGAAATGACTTTCGGTGGGTCTTCTGGCTACAACTTTTTCATCATAGGTGTTTTGCAGAGGTCGAAATAAATGGTAGTCAGATGAAAATAGTTCCGAACATCAAAACTTCCCAACCTTGTTCATTAATTTTTTACGGATCATCAAAGATGAAGAAAACAGTAAAAATACAATAAATTGACTTCATTTCTGCGTACTTATAAAAACATCTCTGAACAGATTAGATTTAAAATATCGAAAAGGAGGACAAACAGGAGGACACTTTTCGAGGAAGGACATAATCTACAAAAGGAGGACTGTCCTCCCTAAAGGAGGACGGTTGGTCACCTTAACAATATAAAACAATTTTTAAATGATTGCTTTCAATAAAATGTTGGCATAACCTCAACTTTGAGTGTACAAATATTGGTTTCGTGTGACAGCATAACCTCAACTTTAAGTGTTGCAATATTGCAAATCTGTCCCCTTCGTGGGACAGATTTGCCCGTGGGACAGCACCGTGAAATATGGGACAATTCCACGCAGCGTGGGACGTCTGGTCAGTTTACCCTAAATGCACGTAATAAAACCAAAATTGGGATTATAGTTCTAAAAAATGCGCATTTTAAAATTTTAAATGGCACCAATTTAAACATGTTCAGATTAAAGTACTTTCACTGTATTAGGAACGAATTACGAAAGAGTAAATATTGACAAAAAAATAAAATTTTATATATACACACACAAACTTCATTCATAATTCAAATTAAATAAAAATATAAATACATTTTTAAAATGAATTCAGGGGGGAGAATAATATTTCTCCATGTTTTTTTTTCAGCATAATCATTAGTTTCATCAGCTTAATGCTGATAATGCCATGAAAATGAACATAGGAATCGTTCTCCCTAAAATTGTTTGTATGTATGAAAAAAAAGAACCCGGACATTTTTTGTTTCATCAAAAAAAATACATTTACCCAAAAACATATTTATAAAAATAGTATCAGGAAAATATAAATATAGTTCCCCTTTTTTCATTTATTTATTTCTTATATACCCGAATAAGACGATGATAAATATATAAAACTTCGTTTTTCAAACAATTTCGTGACAATGTAATTACTGCCATCATACAACTATAATTATTATTATATTAAAGGTTCTTGTACGAAATAGAATGATAAAACAGTTTATGAATTTTATACCATTTATATTATTTTCATCTAATGTACATTTTGTTCTTTTAAATTCCGCTAGGGTTTTAAGAGAAAAGTTTCATTTTCATTATTTTCATATGTTCAATATTTTTACCATAGATCGCGTCGTGTCACCATTTTTGTCAATAAACGGTTTTGCGCGATTTTAACGATAAATTTGGAATTTTGTTTGTTTAAATAAAGTTTTTAAGCTTCAATACAAAAGAAGTTTAATATTAGTGATTTGAATTAGTAAACAATTTAAATATTGTTTTCTGTGCAGGTAAGTTTTTTAACGCCTAAGTCAAAATATGATTATTACTTGATGCGGACTAAGAAGTTGAAGTAAAAAAAAAAAGATTGTATCTTGGACCTTGGTTGAAACTTAAACTTTTGAGGTTGCAAAATTAGAAAATGTAGCATGGATAAATTTTATATAAGCATTTGTAGTTTTGAAATCGAAACTTGAATTTTGTGCTACATAGGAGCCCGAAAAGTAGCGCACAGAATGTGGAACTTGGTATTATTAAAGATTATAGTTAGGATTTTAAGGGCTGGCATTTGAAGCTTTTGACCTGTCACCGAAAGCTTGGGGTTTTGAGCTTGATGCTTAAAAATTATAGCAGTAATCTTTGACCTGGGAGTTTGACATATGAAACTTCGACCATAAAAGCTTAAAACTTAGACTATTTCCAGTTTTTAATTTTTCTTATTTTATTTTATTCTTGTTCTTCCCCATTTTGTTTCCTTTTTTCATTTTTTCATTTTGAAACGTGCAAGTTGGGATTATTATACCTTGAGCATGGCAAATGGAACTTTAAACTCGAAATTTTCTAAATTCATTATTTGTTCTTTCCTGTTTCTGTTTGCGTTTTGCTTTGTTCCTGTTTTCTTTTTTCGTTGTTTTTCTATTCCATTTTTCGTTTTTGCTTTTTTTTCTTTTACTCTTGTTCTTTACGTTTTTTGCTTTGTTCGGTTTTTTTGGTTCGGTTTTTACTATTTTTATTTTCTTCTTTTTTTCTGTTTTTATATTTTTCTTGTTTCTCTTATTTTGTTATTTTCTTTTATTTTTGCAGATTTTCGTTTTATCAGCATTTATACAATTTTTTCATTTTGGTTTTTAATTTGGAAGCGTGGCTCTTTGAAATTGAGAATTGTCGCTTTGAAAATAAAACTTTAGACTCAAAATTTTGGACTGGTAAGTAAGGAACTTAAAGTATGGAGTGTGAAGTCTTAAGCTTGGTACACCTAGGATTTGTAATTTTTAAACTGGAACTTGAAGTTTGAGCTAGGAAAGCAGCGCATGGCATGTGGAACATGGTAATTGGAGATTATAGTTTGGAAATTAAATTTAACATTTGAAGCTTTTGGCCTGTCACCGAAAGTTTGGCGTTTTGATTTTGATGTTTAAAAGTAATAGCAGCAATCTCTGACCTGGGAACGTGACATATGGAACTTGGAACATAGAAGCTTGAAACTTAAATGTTTTCTTGTTGTAATTTTTCTTTTATTCTTGCCCTTTTCTTTTTTTTGCTTCGTACGGTTTTTTATTTTGTTTTTTTACATTTCGGAACGTGTGAATTGGAATTGAAACTTGTGCATGGCAAATAGAATTTTAAACTCGAAATTTTTGAAATAATTTTTTTGTTCTTTTTGTTCCTACTTGCATTTTGCTTTGTTTTTGTTTTCTTTCTTGACTTTTAGGTAGATTTCATATAAAAATCTACCTATTGGTATGTGCTTCATCTCGGAATTTCGGAAAAATTTTGGTGCCAAACGACTATATATGATAAGCGGAGACGTAAAATCAAAATGAAAAAAAAATTTATATATATATATATATATATAACGATATGAGATATAACGGAATTTGGCGGCACTCTCACGGTCGCATTTTTCGACCTACACCAAAATAATTTTTTGTGTGTGTTCCGGCAAATAATGTCTTGGACAAGTTCGTGAACTGGCCATATCCGGGTACCAGTTAAGCGGCTAGAGCCTAAAATGTCGAATAATCTAGGGCGCTATAACTTCCGTTTGAATCATAATATTTTAATAAAATTTATAAATATTAAATATTTGAACATATTTCTATCATTTTTATCCAGATGACAACTTTGGCGTTTCAGGTTCCTCAAAAATCAGCTGTTTTAAAAATTTACTAAACTTTGCTGCCCTTGATCTAGCTGAAATGGCCAAGCTCATATTTGAAAACTTTTTTTCACGTATTTAAAATATAAATCTTTCCAAAATTTTCAAAAATAATAGTTTAAGTCTAACGGTTGAGACCCTACGGCTGTTGAAATAAAAACAAACGCAAAAGGCAATGCTTTCATCATGTTTCAGTTTATGTTATTTAAATTCATCTTAGCTTTTAAACATACTTTTCAACTATAGCCTCAAAAAATTTCAGCTTTCTAACCCAAAAGGTTCCATTTTTATAAGCATTATAATGGAACCCTTACAAGAAAAATATCAACCCATTTAATACCATAGAAAAATTATCAAAACCTCTTTTGTTTTTATTTTTTTTACTAAGTAACCGTTTGAAAAAAGATTAAATAAGAACAAAAAAACACAACAACAAAAGATGATTTTGAAATAAAATTGTTTGATAATGTTTGATTCTAAATTATGTGTGATGGTATAATTGTAGTTGTGACGTAGTTCATTTGATCTTTGGTGGATTTAATATGTTATTAAAAGTAGTTTAAACCAACTTAAATAAAACTGTTCCGAAATTGTATTGATGGAGTTAGTTCGGATAATGTATTTAATTTGGTTCGATAATTTTTTTGAATTATTCTGTTTCTACTTATATTAGGTAGATTTCATACAAAAATCTACCTATTGCAATGACCGTCATCTCGGAATTTCGGAAAAATTTTGATGCCAAACGACTATATATGTAAAGCGGAGACGAAAAAACAAAAAAAAAAAAAATATATATATATATATATATATATATATATATATATATATATATATATATATATATATATATATATATAACGATATGAGGTATAACGGAATTTAGCGGCACTCTCACGGTCGCATTTTTCGACCTAGACCAAAAGTTTTTTCTGAGCGTGTTGCGGCAAACAATTTCTTGGATAAGTTCGACAACTGGCCATATCCGGGTACAGGTTAAGAGTCTAGAGCCTTAAAACTGTCAAAAACAAAGCGTTATAACGGCCGTTTGGGGCAAAATATGTAAACAAAATTTATAAATATTAATTATTTGAACACATTTCTATCATTTTTTAAAAAGCCAGACATCTGCAACAAAAGGTTCTTTAGCTATCTGCAATAAACTGTGTGAAGTACAACGGCATTTAGCGGCACTTTCACGGTCGCATTTTTTCACTTACGCTAAAAATATTTTCTGGGTATGTTGCGGCAAACAGTTTCCTAAATATGTTTGACAATTGGCCATATCGGGGTACAGGTTAAGTGCCTAGAGCCCAAAAACTGTATAAAATAATGTTTATTTTTAAAGTTAGTTTAATACTTCTGTTTTTAATTAGTATTTTTTATAAAGTAATCTGATAAATCCGATTCTAAATGCACACATAACTGTCTGATCCCGAAATCTACCTATTTCTAGCGGATATACCTGCCGCTCGGACTTTTTGTTTTTATTATTTTTCTTTTACTCTTGTTCTTTAATGTTTTGGTTTCGTTTGATTTTTTGTTTCGCTTTTTACCATGTTACTATTTTGCTATTAACTCGTTTTTAAAGTTTTCATATTGATAACTTGAAATTAAAGCTTGCAGCAATGCAAATGGAACTTGAAACTCGAAAGTTTTGAAATTCTTCTTTTCCTTTCTGTTTTTATATTCCTGTTTTCATTATCTTTTTTCTTTGTTTTTTCCGTTTCTTTTTTCTAAGTTTCTTTCTTACTTTCTTTTTTCTTTTTTCATGTTTCAATATTTTTCTTTTTTCGTTTTTCCTTGTTATTTTCTTTTATTTTTATAACTTTTTTTTTGTTGATCTTTTTTAATCCCAACTTTTATATTGCTGCATTTTTGCAATTTTCTCATTTTGGTTTTTAATTTTGGAACGTAGAGCTTTAAAATTGAAAATTGGAGCTCTAATAATAGAACTTTAAACCTGAAATGTTGGACTGGCAAGTATCGAACTTATTTTTTGTTTTCTTTTTCTTTTGCTTTTTTCAGTTTTTCCTTTTACTTCTACTTTTTGTTTTTTTATGTTTTCCTTTTGTTTCTTTTTTTCTGATTTCCTAAAATTTTTTGTTTGTTTTTTTTCTTTGCAATTATTTTTTCATACTTGTACTTCGTTTTTTGTTTCCTTTTTCTTGTTTTGTTTTACGTTCTAGTGTGCCTCAGCTTTTCTTCTGTTCCGACTTTTTTTCCTGTTCATTTTGTTTTTATTTTTCGGCTTCTACACTTTTTCATTTAATCTAAATGATTATATTTGATGCTAACGGAATGTAGAATTTGGTTATTGAAAATTTAGCTTGAAGTTTGGAGCTTTAAATTTTAACGGTTGGCATTTAAAACTTTTGACCTGTCACTGAAAACTTTGCATTTTGAGCTTGAAGCTTACATATAACATAAATCTTGATATATGAAATTTGGAACATGGGAACTTGAAAGTTGAACTATTTTCTTTTTTTATACTTTGTTTTAATATTTTATTATGTTCGTTTTAATTTTTCTTAATATTTATGCCTCTCTCGTTTTTTCTGCTTTCTATTTTTTATCTTTTCTTTTGAAACGATATTTGTTTTTTAAACTAATATTTTATTCTTTTGTGTTTTCAATTTTTCCATTATTAATTTTTTTTCATTTTGGAACGTGTGGCTTTGGTTTCAAAGGTGGAGCATAATTGGAACTTTAAACTCGAATTTTTTTTTTGTTTGTCTTTTACTTAGAGCATAATTGGAACTTTAAACTCCAAATTTTTTAACTTGTTTCTCCTTTTTTTCTTTTGTCCTGTTTGCTTTGACTCTTTTTTTTACCATTTTTCTTTTTGTTTTCTGCCTTTTCGTTTTATTTTTTTGTTTTGCTTTTTTCGGTTCTGTTTACTTTTTTCATTTCATATTTTGTTTACCTTTTGATTCTTCTTTTCTTTTTTTCTTGTTTCGTTTTACGTTTTAACTTGCGTTCTTATTTGCTTCCGTACTTTTTTTCTCTTAAACTATTTTCTTCTCTTCGCTTTTTCTTTTGTTTTAATTTCATTGTTTTTGCACACTTTCATTTTTCTTTTAATTTTGGAACGTGTTACTTGAAAATTTTAGCTTGGAAAATAAAACTTAAAACTCTTAAGAAATTTGAAGTACGGAGCTAGAAGTTTTGAATTTGGAGCGTTTAGCTTAAATTATAAAATTCGAAGCTTGTCTTTGAAATGGGAACTTATAATTCAAAAGGAACTTAGAACTAGGAATTTTCAAGTTGGGGATTGTAGCTTTCAACTTGGAACTTTAACAACTTGTTACTTGATCTTTGAACTTTGCAGCTATGGAAATATGGTGCTATATGGTGAGCTCAGGAAAAGGTTGAACTTTGAAACCGGCAACCTGTCACTGATAGATTAGAGTTTGAATATTCGAAATTGGAACGAAAAGGAGCTTTTAGAATACAGCTTAAAAACTAGAACATCAATTGTAATTTTGAACTTTAATGTGTATCTTGGGGCTTTGAAATTAATTTTTCGGACTTGGCACTTTAAGAGTTGGAGCTTGGGATGTATACAAATAGGAGCTTGTAAACTAGACTTTGGAATAGAGAACTTAAATAATTGTAATTTAGAGTCTGCAGAACATGAAACCTTGATCTTGGAACTTGACATTTTAAATTTAAAACTTGGATCTTTGCATTTTTAAGCTTTTAAACTTTGAATTTAAAATTTCGTTCTTGAAACATGGAACTCAAAACTTGGATCTTGGACCTTGAGAAAAAGAATGTGTAACTTGAATCTTTTAATTGGAAATTCGGCAATTGAAACTTGAAATTTGGGTTTTAAGAATTTTTCACTTGGAGCTCGCAGCGTGAAATTGTAGCTTTTAACTTGGAACTTGAAAATTTTAAAATCTCGCTTGAAACGGAATTTCAAATTTGAAACTTGAAACTTGTTGCTTTGGAAATAAAGCTTCGAAACTTAAAGCTTTGGCCTCAAAACTTGGAGTTGAAATTTTTCTATTTTGAACTTAGCATATGGAACTGAAAATTTTGATCTTACTAATACACTTGAACAGTAGGCAGGAGCTCGGAACAGGTAATATAGTTCTTAAAAGTTAGAAAATGAAAATACGAACTTTGAACTTTGTGCTTGAAACTTGGAGCCTAAGATGTGGAATATAGAAAATAAAACTTAGAACTTGGAACGTATGGAAATTTCAACTAAAAAGTTGAAGTTGAAGAGTTGGAGCATAAAATTTATAGTTTGGCTCTTTAGCAAGTGGCTTTGGGGCTTGGAGCTCGAGAAAAGGAACAGGGTGTGTGCAGCTTGAAAAATTGAAGATTAGAGCTTGGAGTATGAATTTGCAATGTGAAACTTTAAGCTTGTGCTTTAATTAGAATTTGAGCTATGAAACTTATTACTTGAAGCAACTGGACAAATTTCACTTCAACCTTGACTCTTGAAACCTTAAACGTGGGATTTTGGAACTAAAGCGTTGACTTGTAGGTACTTTGAATATGTAGCTTTTAAAATGCAGCTTGTAACTTTAAACTTGAGGTTTAAGCTTGGGACTAGGAGTGTGAAAACTGTAAATTGAAGCATGGAACTGAAATATAAACTCATAATTTGGACACTTAGAGGTTTCTGCTCGAATTACAGCACTAGGAGCTTAAACCTTGGAACTGGGAAGTTGGAAACTTTTAAAATGGAAATTTAGCTTGGAACATATAACTTTCAACTTGCTAGCTGTCACTTAAAGCTTTGAATTTAGAACCGGAAGCTTTGATCTGGTACCGGGAACTCGGCATATGAAACTGGGTACATGACACTAAGAACTTGAAACAATGCGTGTATAACTTGGAAAATAAAGATTTCAGCTTAGATAAGAAGCTTTGAATCTTAATATGAGAACTAGGACCTCGAAACGCAGGATATGTCATGTGGACAAAATTAATCTTTGAAATGGAAATGAACTTACAACTTGAAATTCTAAACACATGCAGTTTGGAGCTTGAAGCACGAATTTTTTAGCTTGAAATATAGCGTTTGATGCTTACATCTTTCAACAAGGCGTTTGGTATTGGAACATAGGCCCTTGGAAGTTTCGACTTAGGTAAAATTTGTAGTTTGAAATGTTTAACTTTAAAATTGACGATTTGGGAGTAAAACTTGTAACTTGAAACTAAAATTATGAATTTGGAACTTTGGCATGTGGAGCTTTAAATTTTCTAAAACAACAAAAAAAATTTTCTAAAACAACAACAAAAAATTTGCCATCACAAATATAACCGAAAATATAAAAATCAAAAATATAACGGTACGGTTTATCGTTTTATTTTCCGTCCCTGTTTCGGCGCCAATGGCGCCAATAGCGTTCGTTATTTCAGTTTTTACCGGGCTTTAGGAAATTAAAAAAAAAACTGTGGTGCTAATTCTGCTCCGGAGTTTTCTCTATTATGTGACTTTAATATACCATTTCAAGCAAAAAATTGTATATAAAAAAGAGGGAAAAATAATAAAATAAAGAAAAACTTCAATTGGTTGAATGATGACCTTCATATGATTTCTGTGAATTTTCAAATTCAGTCCTGTAGAAAAATGTTGCGAGATAATTCGTTAATTTGAAAACATTGTATCAGCCGCCCTCATCCAACCTTGTCCCTAGTCAATGATTCAATTCTTTTACGGTGACTTTATCAATATAAGTACAGTAACTTTTTTAGCCGTTTCACAATTTATTTTACATCACATCCATCACATCTACTATCTTTATAACATCACGTTTCACTTGATGAACGCAGGCAGTTATTTTACTTTAAATATCAATGCCACTTGCAATATCCCAAAAATAACGAAAATTGGTTTAAGTTATCAATTTCACGTGAACCGAACCCAATTTTTCAGTAAAACACAATAAAAATGAATAAAGTAACAACTCTTATTATCACCTTCAAACAACCCCTAAATAAAAACTTTAATACTTTTTTTAAATCACAAGAAAACAGCAAATTAGCACAACTGTATACACCTTGGTTGTTTTTTTTTTCAAATTTAATCAAAAATGGAATATATATTTTATCAAAATATATTTCACAAAATTAGTTTAGTTATATTTGATAACATTCAGAATTCATCTCCAAAAATATAAAATCTTTTGCCGAAAATCAACTGACACTATCTAAAAAATGTGGCTTTCCAAAAGCTTTCCGATCTTGAAGGTAATTTCTATCCATCCCAGTCGTTTGTTGGTTTTCTCTCTTTCATTAAAAAATAAATCAACCTACACAAGAAACTTTGGCATGTACAAAGAAGATCCTTACACTGTCAAGTCAAAAAAAGGCATCATTCAAAATTTTCAAAATCAATAATATCGAGAAAGTATTTTATTTAAATTATCACAAAATAATCCACCCTATATTTCCACTACTAACACACATACGACAGGTTTAATTTTTATTACTGTTTTGTTTTAGAATTTTTGTTTGTTTCACATGGGTACAAAAAAACAAGAAATAATTTCCTGTACATTCAAACATATGACTAGATTTAATGTTTTGAGAAAAAAAAACTGATCACGTGATAAATTAAACTAGGAACTCATACAGTGGAAAGTCGTATACAGACAGATGCTATTTATGGAATGAATCTTGAATTGTTTGATAATAAGTGTGTGTCTTATTGTGAGGTCTGCCTGTTTTAGGTTTCAAAAGAAAATGTCTTCAGATACAAATAATGAATAGATTTTGGTCGTAACAACCATAGTCGATAGATCGATAAATTTATTTTTAATTTTTCGAAGTCAAAATTACAAACTAAAACCGAATTAGTAATTGATTAATTTTTTTCTAATATTTGTCGGTAATGGTGTTTGATGAAAATAGGATGAGAAAATTGTATAGCAGATTTTGTTGACCAATCTTGATTTTGTTGGTCTACATATGCCATTTCTCTCACTGTTAATCGGTTTCGTGGCTTATAATCTTACCTTTATTATCATGCGTTGAGTTGAGTTGGTTTTATCAAAAAATTTGTCAATTCTTTTGTTCTACGTAAATTTTTTTTATTGAATGTACGTCAAATCCCTCGATCACAGAACTCCTGGGTAGACATATTCTAATAATATTTTGACGATTATGGAATACAATAGAATACAACACAATAGAACATCTTTCGAGAAAATACTCTTTAAAGAAAATAATTCCACTAAAGAAATATAAAAATACAAAAATCAATAAAAGAGAATATAGCGTATGTTTTGAGTTACATTGTGACAATAATAAGGCGACAATAATCTTAACAAATATTTTAATAATTTAATTTAATATTTTATTACCAACAATTTTATTGCAAACAGATGTCACCAAATGCAGATCTCACTTGGGTTTTTACTTTTAAGGTTTATAGTTTTATATTGTTTTTTAGAATATTTTTTAGTTAACCTGGGAAATTCCCATATTTTTATTTTTTATGATTATGTTTAGTGTAAAAAGAAAGAATTTTTTATGAGTGTAATAAAAAACTATGTACAAAAAGAAACTACAAAAAATAAATAAATTCATTACAAAATTAATAACCAAAGAATACGGTCCACTAGAGTTTTATTTTAAAAAATCGAAAAATTATATAGAACAAATAAACAACGAAAGCAAAGTAAACACGTAATACGAAGTTCTTTTTTATCTTATAAGAAGTCAAACGCAATCTATTAGAGAATTGGTAAATAAACAAATTGAAAAGAATAGTGTGAAACAATATTATGTTTCCAATCGATGATGGTCGAACAAATTACAGATTTTAAAATAATAAAAACTCTTATAAATTTTACACGTTTTATTCGTTGACAGCAAAAACAGGTACAACTTTTATTCACGGCGATGTGATTATTATTTCTTCATTACTATTTGACAACTAAAAAAAACATTGATTCTATATAATCATAATAGATGGCTCTAAAGTTAAATTACGTTAAATACGAAAAACTAAAATAAAGTTCTTTTATTTTACATTCGGCCATCTGACGTTTCAAGATTGCCCTCAATCTTCTTCTAAGAACTCATCCAGCTCATTGTCCTCTGGAGCCAAAACCAATCTCATATGTTCTGCTGGAACAACTCCCTTAAACCGTCGCCTTCCATCGATATTCATAGATTCCACGACCCGATATCTATCGGCATATAACACTTTAGTTACAGTGAATGGTCCTCTAAACCGACGCATTAATTTTCTACTTTCCCCAGTGGATGGTGGTTCCCTGAAGACAATAACCTTATCACCAACGTGATATTCTTTCGGTCTTTTAAACTTTATGTTAAACTTCTCTTTTTGTTTATCTTGATTTATCCTGATTCTCTCAGATACTTGTTCTCTCATAATATTCCGCTCCTCTTCACTAAATATTAGATTGTTGGTTACATTTTCGCTGATTAGTTCTAATTGCAGTTTATCGGCAAATAATGGTTTTGGTGAATACTCTAACATCAGTTATTGTGGGGTTTTCTTTGTGACATCGTGCGGCAAACTGTTGATGGACCACTGAATTTTTCGTAGATAATCTTCCCATTTCCGCTGATCACCAACCGAAATAGTACGAAGAGCATGCAGTATCGTCCTATTATATCTCTCAACTTGTCCATTTCCACGAGGTGTTGCAGTAGCATTCATCACATGTTCGATTTTATTTGATGTGCAAAATGATTGAAATGTTTTTGAAGTGAACGCAGTGCCACGATCATTTATAATCCGTGTTGGTAATCCAAAATATATGGAAATGTTTTTAAAGAAATTAACCACAAAACGTGTTGAAGTATCTTTTACTGCACTCAAAAAAACATACTTAGTGAAAGCGTCCACTACTACTAAAATATACGAATTGTTTTTTGATGATTTTACGAACGTACCAAGGTGATCGATGTGCCAAGTATGACACGGTATTGACACTTTAGGAATCGGATGCAATGTTATTCTATTTGCTTCGTGGTTCTCACGGTGATATAGACATTCCATACAAGTATCTATGTATTTCTTAACAAATTGTCTCATTCGAGGCCACCAATAAATTTTACGTATGCCTGATAACGTTTTTTCGACACTAAAGTGCCCCATTTCGTCATGGAAATTCCTAACAACTCTTCCTCTTACGCCTTTTGGAACTACAAATAACATATCTTCTTTTACATTCCTATATAGTCGACCATTTTCTATTTTATATTCTTTGTTTGAAGAATTATTTATGTATTTTTTTATTTCAATAATTTCAGGATCGTCATCCTGAAGCATTTCTACCCAATCCTTTTCTAAATGATTTATTTGAAAAATATCGATCATCGCGGGATCAATTTCTTTTGGTTGTTCAACTGCATTTCTACTCAATGCATCTATGTGGAGCATTTGCTTTCCACATCGATGTTTTACCGAAAAATCAAATTCTAGAAGCCGAAGCCACCATCTGGCAATACGTGGAATGATATCTTTTTTTGAAGCTGTACTTCGAAGTGAGTTGCAATCCGTTACAACCGTAAAGCGTTTCCCTAAAATGTATGATTTAAATCTATCTAGACTCTCAACAACAGCCAGAGCTTCAAGTTCGAAACTATGGAACTTTCTCTCGAGGTCTGTTGTTTGGCGGCTGTTAGACGACACTGGATGTAGCTGGTTATCATTTTCATACTGTAGCAGAACACCTGCTATGCCCAACGCACATGCATCTGTGTGCACTTCATGCTCCTTATTGTTGTTATATAAGACTAGAATATCTCGCCGGCATAACTTTTCCTTAATCGCATTAAATGCCTGTGTTTGGTCCTCTCCCCAAACCCATTCTACGTCTTTGCGGGTAAGCCTTGTTAGCGGCTCTGCTAACATGGAAAATTGCGGGACAAACTTCCTAAAATAACTAGCCAAACCTACGAATTGACGTACATTATAAACATTTCGAGGCACAGGAAACTTTTCGACAGCTAAAATTTTTTGTTTCCCTGGTTTTATACCATTCTTAGAAACTTCATATCCCAAAAACTTAACTTGTTCTAATAAAATTTGGCATTTGGACATTTTCATAGTTAATCCGTATTCTCTAAGTTTAATTAGAACCTTTTTTAGTAATTCAATTCCTTCATCGATGGTTCTACTTGGTATAATTAAGTCATCCATGTAAACAACAATCTCGTTGTCTAAGTCCCTTGACAGACGATTCATGAGTCTTTGACAAACAGCTGGTGCGTTTGCTAAACCAAACGGCAAACGGACAAACTCAAACTGTCCCTCCGGGGTTACAAATGAAGTGAACTTTATGCTATTTTCAGCAACAGGAATTTGATAATAGCCATATCAAGAATTGTGAAGTACTTCTTACCGCCCAATTTCATGACCGTATCTTCCATATTTGGCATAGGAAATTTGTCCTTAATTGTCTTTTCATTAAGACGCCGATAATCAATGCAGATTCTATTTTCTCCGGTTTTCTTTTTTACAATGACAATAGGCGATGAATAATCTGAAATTGAATTTCTAATAATACCAAGATCCAATAATTGATTGATCTGTGATCGAACATCAATACATTGTGAAGCAGACAATCTGTATGGGTTATGACTAATAGGTACATCGTCTTTTAAAACTATGTTAATTTCCGTTTTATCAGTTTTACCGAGCTCATCCATAGATAAAGCAAAACAATTGCGATATTCGTGGATTAGGGACTTTACTTTAGTCTTAGTTATTCCGTCGAGTCTTGGATCTACACACTTTTCAAATGTTTCATCGTCGATTTCCGAATATTTAAATTCTTCCTTTATCGTAGTCATATTTAATATTGCAAGCCCAGTCGAATCGAATTGTTTTTCTGAAAAATCACAATCGGAGTCTTCGAAGTCCTCATCAAATTTATTATCGGAGAAACTATCAATAAAATTATCTTTGTCATACACATCACTTAAATTATACTTTATATCTAGCAAATCATCCTCTGAATCTGAACTATCATAACCTTTATTTAAGTTAGCATAAGGAAAATCAATTTCAATTTCATCAATCTCAACCGAATTTATATTGTCTCTATTTACATTAACTACAAAATCCTTAGAAACTACTTGTTTATTTAAATCTAACTTGTTTTGATTTATCTCATTGATTGTATTATTTGAATTGGAAGAATCGAATTTATCACTCGTTGAATTCAAATTAGTGTCAGATATTTCGTTTCTACTTGAGTCGCTATTATCTATGGTATTTACAGGGGAGTAATTTCCAATTGTTCCTTCTGGAATATCATTTCTCGAAATAATATTACTATCAACAATATTCACTTTAATTTTTGTGTCACCTTCTTCGAAACTAAAGTTTTTATCAGTATCCGAAACTTTAAACAATTTTAATAAATTATTTGCCTTCAACACAACAATATTTGGTTGATCAACCACGCTACGTCCAATCATTATCTTTTCCTTTTGGTCTCGATCTGAAACGACTAAAATTTCAACCTTAAATTCGATATCGTCAATATGTAAGATGACATTTACTTAGCCTAATGAAGTTGTAATACCGCTACCGAAGCCTCTTAACATTTGATGACTATTATTCCAAACTAAATTTAACATTCTAGCACTTGATTCTGTGATAGTCACACAATCGCTTCCTAAATCTATGAAAGCTTTAACTTCAATATTATTCACTTTGACAATTTTATAATATTCGCTTTCCACTTTTTCGACCCGGCGGATTTCTTTATGTGTTTTCGATGGACAATTTATTTCATAGTGGCCTTCTTTCCTGCAATATGAACACTGTGATTTCTTTTTGCAGTCGCGAGAAATATGGTCGGAATATATACGAAATATGATTACATTTATAACAACGACGAGAACTAAAGTCTTTATTCGCATAGCGATCATGTTCTCGATTTTAATTAAAATTATTTACACTAACACTAAACTTATCCTTTTTTTGACATAAAATATTTTCATATTGTCTTACACTATCCAGTAATTCATTTATCGAATTAAAATGTTGCACAGCTAAAGATTTCATTAAATCACTATCCCCAAGACCTGAAATAACATATTTGATGATAGTTTTGTCATCCAAATTTATTTCACGAGCCATACGTCTAATGGAATAAATAAATTCAGTAAATGTTTCGTTAGAACGTTTCTTACGATTTGAAAGATTAAAATGAACCGATGCTACATCACGTACAGCACCAAATTCTCGTATCATACCCTCTTTGAATTGCATTCAATTTCCTATAGTACCAGCTACCGACTCATACCATAGCATCGCTACACCCTTTAATTTCGAAATCGCAGCGTACAGAATTACAATTTCGCTTACACTATATATAATTTTGATTTGATCTGCCACGTCTAACCAACGCCCGACTGATACTTCATCACACTTTGCTGGGTTAAATTCAGACAATAGGTCTGCAATTTCCTTTGGTCTAAAATTAAAATAATCAATTTGGTTACCTGTTTGTGCGGACACTTCATATCTATCATTTGCAGCACTATAATACCGTACATGTGGATTTTGAGAACAATTATTCATTGGTGGTTGATTTGCATGCTCCTCGAAACTATTCGGAGGCATCCTACTGGACATTGCATAATGTTGGGCATGTGCGTTGCTGTTTGCTGAATGCATGAAATTAGTTGTCCGATTCGGTGTAATAGGTTGTTGATAATACGGTGGACCAACTTCAGAATTTTGATTTATTTCTTGACGGTGAAACACTTTATTTTCTCGTTGCTGACCACAAATACTTGATAAGTATAAAGTTAAATTACGTTAAATACGAAAAACTAAAATAAAGTTCTTTTATTTTACAATAGATCTCACACCTGTGTCAATATCGATATTTTGTTGGTATTGACGAAAGGAAAAAAGCAATTTCTGCTTTTATTTTTTGTGTACTCTGAATCGGAGTTATCCGCGGTTGAATTTTTGAGGCTTTTTCACGTAGTTTTGCTAATGGTGTCAATGTTTTGTGAATAGGTGCCACTAATTTCATCCGGCTTAAGTATATTTTTGCAAGTAAAAAGGAAAATAATTGAATAATTGAAATAAGTAAGTTTAAAATTAATAACTTTTCTCTTTTCCGCTAGGCGGCGCGTAAAACCTTGGTTTACTTCAAAGCTCATATCTCAAAAAGTCCCTTTTTTTGTTTCGTTTTTCACAAATTTTAAAGTAAACATATGCAGCTATGAAATTGAGAAATAAAACGTCAGCAATTCAATATGGATTTTTTCTTACGATTTTTTAAAGTTTGGTATATGAAAAATTCACATGTGTTTTTTTATTAAGTTAATAATCCTGTACTAAATGTGGATCTAATAAATTAAACATTTCATATTTTAACACCTGCAATAAATTTGAACCATTTTCTGTGTATTTCTGATTGAGAAACAGGTTTTTATTCAGAATAAGAATTGGGGGATCTCCCAATGATCGAAGATTTTGTTATAATTTCAACATCACCAACAATAACATTAGAAAAAAACATTAAAAAAATATTCTTCCTATAAACATTATAATTTAATCAATATTATAAATAAATACATTAATAAATTAATTTATATATTTTTTTTTGCTTTTAAATTGAAATATTTATGATCATCAGAAAAAGAAAACATTTTGGCAATTATTTTATCGGGTGTAGTGTTATCCGGTAAAAACAGTGTAATCCTTGAGTTCCACTTATGGTTTTAATGTCTGAAAACCGCATCGAAAGAAATTGCTCCTGTAGTTCGATATCTCCTGAAGACACATAAGAAAACTTCATAACGCGGTTGGTTTTTTTCGACCAAATTTCCGCCCATTCAAATAATCCCCTTGCTGTTGATATTTTTTCTCCTCTAAACGAAGCCCTCCGGGCTTCTCTTTTAAGTGTTCCTCCAATCACATCGGATGGATTCTTTCCGTGGGCAGTTGCAAAGAAATGCTATTCTGCAGGTATTATACAATCATCAATATGTTTGCAGAGATTTATGAAATTCTTCTTATTTTTATATTGAGCTCCTGAACCATCGTAAAATATAAAATTTTTTTGATACTTGGATATATTTCTTGCTGTTTTTCAATGAATTCAATACACCTTTCCTGGTATTTATGAACTGCAACTGTGCTATGCATTAAATGATCAGATATAATGACAAAAGATAAGACCTCTAGTTTATCATTACATGATTTGTAGTAAACTACGATTGGGTGGATTGTGGCTTGAACTTTATTGAAATGTGCAGCTTGCATCTCATTCTGCGTTATCATTGAGTAGTTTTCTGAAAAATCCATAATAAATACGTATTCGCCGTGACGTAAGTTTTGTTTCGTATCCTTAAGAAACTTTGATTGCTGCCTTGCGATGAAATCATGAATTTTTAATTTCTTTACCAATGTATGTACTAAATCTTCTACAAATTCTTCCTTATTTTTTTCCATGCGTTTTAACGAATATCTATCTTGCATTAACCATTTCTCATAATGTATTTCTTCGTAAAATTCAAGAGAATTCTAAAATTATTTTTGTGTAAGCATCCACGATATTTTTACAATCATTGCATATATTTGTTGCACAATCCACTGTATCATTAGAACTACTCAGTTTCTTAAGCAGATCTTTTTCATTTTTTACTAAATTTAAGAGCGGTTTACACATTAAACGTACATTTTCATGTATCATGCATATACAGACATTGTGTGTTCCGGTAGGTCCGGCAAAAATACATTCCTTCGGTCGCAACGTAGTGAATTTTGAGAAGCTGATTTTGACATCGTTGTTTTCTTCCAAGAACATTTCGTAGATGTCGGTGAGGGTCCATAATACCATCCGCTTTGATTTCCTAATTTTTGTTGATCCTTCTGTAATAGTAACAACATCTTTAAAGCCAGGCATTGTTCTACTAATTTCCTCTGATAAGAAGTATGTTTGAATTTGTTTTACTATATTTTGTGACAAACTGTGCACTTGTTTGCTTTGAGGCCAACTGTAAGGACCTACTGTTTCCAACAGATCCATGGCGAATTCTACTAGTCGTCTTGATGCATTAAATTCATCCTGGATACGTTGATTTGACCAAAATTTACGTGGTAGAGTTGTCAACAAAAACACTTGTTTTGTTTTACAGCTGGCATCTTTAAACTATTTTTTAAGGTTCATAAGCCATGAGGTATATTCAAATTCCTTGTTTGGTGATAACACTTTAACTGAATCTACTTGAAATATTCTTTGACTTATTGCCGGTGTGACACTTGCAATTTTTTTATAACTTCCTGTTGTAATATGATTTTGTTTGATAGGAGATTCGGCTAACCTTCCAAGAACATTGTTAGTATCTTCTAAAATGTCATTAAGTAGTTCAGGAACTGGTGGAGATATAGATAGTATCAACCGAAACTGGTGATGGATCTAAAGATGCTGGATATTTGAATATTTTCGTTCGTTGGAACATTTTCAACATCCTGATTTATAGAAATAATTATAGAACTATCAATAGTGAGATAGTTTCCGAACATGAAAGCTGTTGTATAGAAAATATTAGTTGCATATGAATTTTTATTCATTTTAATAAAATAATTAAATTTGCCTTATTTTTATAGATATAATTGCAACATGTTTTACATATAAACTGGTCATCACGCAAAGTAAAATTTAGGGTCGCAGAATTTTGAATAACAGCTGGTGTAACCAGTTTCACATTTTTTGATGTCCGCGTATGATTTTTGAGACCGTACAAGCTACAGCACAATTTGAAAGGCATTTCTATTACTATCTTTTCTAAACGTTATGTCTTCTAAATATTTTTGAATATACTTGCTATAAGGCAATCACATCAATATATATACTCTTTAAATAGTTTTGACATAGGTAGAATCAGGTAAAATTAGGTAGGTACAATTTAATATATTTTGATTGGATGCAAGCATAATTTGGTCAAAAACCGTTTGTGGGCGTCATTAGAAATTTTAAATGTTAAAATTATGAGTCTCTAATGAGATTTTAATTAGTAAAAAGGGGCTGAACAGACATTTTTTAAAATGAATAAACAATTTACAGACCCTTTTAATAATTTAAATTCCTTTATTTTACCACTTAACTTAAATTAATTTTTAATAAGTTTTTAACCATTTAACCGCACAGAAAATGGTTCAAATTTATTGCGGGTGTTAAAATATGAAATGTTTAATTTATTAGATCCACATTTAGTACAGGATTATTAACTTAATAAAAAAACACATGTGAATTTTTCATATACCAAACTTTAAAAAAACGTAAGAAAAAATCTATATTGAATTGCTGACGTTTTATTTCTCAATTTCATAGCTGCATATGTTTACTTTAAAATTTAAAACAAAAAAAGGGACTTTTTGAGATATGAGCTTTGAAGTAAACCAAGGTTTTACGCGCCGCCTAGCGGAAAAGAGAAAAGTTATTAATTTTAAACTTACTTATTTCAATTATTCAATTATTTTCCTTTTTACTTGCAAAAATATACTTAAGCCGGATGAAATTAGTGGCACCTATTCACAAAAGATTGACACCATTACCAAAACTACGTGAAAAAGCCTCAAAAATTCAACCGTGCATAGCTTCGATTCAGAGTACACAAAAAATAAAAGCAGAAATTGCTTTTTTCCTTCCGTCAATACCAACAAAATATCAAAATTTCAGATTTTTTAAAAATCAAAAATTTAAAAATCAACAAAAAAATGTACGTTTTCAAAATAATAGCCCTATTATGTTTATGTTGATAAAGGAAGGAGAGAAGGTTTGTAATTTAGAATGTTGTAGAGATATCGAGGCTATTTCATGTAGTATATATCAGAGGTTGTGTTAGAGGATAAGATCAGTATAAAATTGTCAGCAATAGAAAAAGTATACATTTTTAACAGTGATTTAAGCGAGTTAAAATTAAGTGTTACAATTTGAATAAGATGTTAGAAATTACTATAAGTGTAATAAAGTTTTATAGGTAAAAGATTATCGTAAGTGAGCAGTTAAAAGTGATATTGTGAACGATTGTAATAGAATTATAAGTGGTGAATTATTGTTAGAACAAGAACAATTAAGGGTAATAGTAGTAGAAGAAATATTTTTACAATAAAATCTTGAACGAATAAAATTATAAAGTTTAGAATATCCATTGTGTATTAATTTCCTGATTTAGTGATCGATCCAAATAATTGTAACTTGGCTAAGAAACGTTACAATATATTTTTTCTATGTTTATATATTTTTTTGTTAACGATAAATGATCATGCATAAATTGACCTCTGATATTGAAGTTATGATTCCGCTATGCTAGTTACCACCGCTGGGACCGCTTTGTTTCGTCCATGATTATCGCAATTCCTTAAATGGGGTCGTGTTGTTCATAGCGTAGCTTAGGAGAAGGATATTGATATTGTTGTCAATTTTATTTTTTAGTACTATTAACCAAAGAGAACTTTTAAGACACAAGTTGAGATGGTGTCATTCTTGATAAAAGTTTTTCTGTCAGGTTCAATGGTTGTAGCTAAACGTCAAAGACTACGCCTTTTCTGTACTCAGTTTTTGTTTCTGCAATCGCTTTTCTATGTAGCTAATTTTACATCACAGGTTTAATTGTTCGGGTCTGCAGGTAATAAAAGATTTTCTACATCCGTTTTCTAAGATCTGGTTCTTGCATTAGGATGTAATGAAGCGCTGCTTCGTTGACTAACAACGAAGTGGCATAGCAGGCCACGTACCTAGCGAGATTATTTTTAGCTCCAGACCAGCTGCAGCATATGGGGTCGAGAGAAGAATACCCGCTGCTCCAGCACAAATAACTGTATTTGTACGCGTAACATTAGATAAGAACAGATGTAAAAAAAAGGTAAGTGAACTAAACAGACTCTGGCGACCCGCGTGTACGAGCGAACCACGATCACCACGTCCAACCCCCATATTTCAGCACTCATTCACACACTCTCGCATCTCATCCATTCATACACACACTCACACCCCCACATACACACACACATGCACACATCCAAGCCCATACGCCCAATTTACATGAGAAATATAATATAAATGAAAATAGTGGCAAAGCAAATAAAACTATATATAAATCTGTTATCAAAGAAAGATTGAAGCTTTAAAATTTTAAATAATACTATTCAAAGTTGGTCTACAATAGGTTTATAGTCATTAATAAAAAGAAAACTTCATCATCATTCGCTTCTTCAGCGATTTTTTATTGATCGAAATTCACCAAAACGGTTCCTTTTTAATTTCTGATAAAATACTAGAATTAAAATTTATTTGTTGAACCAACTCTCTCTAGTATTTACAAATCGAATGGTCCTTCATTTTTCGAATACGAAATAAAAACCTCATATCATTATTATATTTCTGATCTGCTTTAGACCAAGATACCATGGGTTACGATTATGTAAAGGCATAACTTCATGAAATCCACCATTAAACAAAATGTAGAAATTTGGTGATGAATAACGACAGCTCGTATTACGAAAATTTTCATATTTATCTCGAAAGGTATTAATCGTAACGTTAGTTTGTTTATTAGTCATACTATAGGATGAGAATTGAGATTGGTATGAGTAATTTCGATCCCGTAAAAGGTATTATTATTTTCTGGTGTAATAGTTTTTGCCTTGAAAAATCGTGAATGATTTCTAAAGCTTTTTCTTTAGACAATATGGTTTCAAAATTCAGTACCCATTATAGCAATAATAAAAATTACCATTAGTTGTAAGTAAATGAGTTTGGGTTAAATTTCAATGAATATTATCATTAATGGTGCTATTAGGAACCTTGTAACCATTCGCTATTACTCTTGTTTTCCTTCATATTTTCCAACAATAAATTACTGATAATGAATGGCTAAATCACATAAGATAATGCACTAATTAAAATTATAAAAAAATAAAATAAATCGAAATATTAATTACATATGCATTCACCTGCCCACATACACACCATACATTCACGCAAACATCCATAGTACAAACACTCCCACATATATACATATTTAAAACGACTCACCCCATAGCTTGGCCAGCTCCCACTCCTGTTGTCCAAAGTTAATCGCTCATCCTCATCCAGTTCATTGATTGGTGAGCTCTGACATCAGTATCACGACGACGTTGTAAAAATTATTGTAATCCAAACTTGTTGATGATCGGTGGTATTTCTTTCCCCCTCTTTTTGTATTACCGGAAATGTACTATTCAGCAGGAATGAGAATGTCAACGTAATATCACAAAAACAAAATGGTCGTGCCGGATACGTATTTATAATCGTAACATGCGGCCAAGTATTTCCCGTAAATCACACTCCAGCTTCCAATCCACTGATTCACTTCGTCCTGATATCAGTGTTACCCCAGAAATATCACAGAGATTTTGTGTCGATGAAGCTAGGAATTCAATAACACAACTATCTGGAACATGGACAATCTCCCAATTTCAACAAGCCATTAAAATAAAGATAATTAAGGGTTTATTATGTAACAGTTTTTGGTTAAATTTATTTTTCTTCACATTTATTTTTATATAACTTAGGCCAATAACGAATTATACGTAATTATTTTTATATAAATAATGCTAACACAGAATTTTACGTATATATTTTTATATGAGAATGCAAAATTATTATTTATAGTTCTCTTTATCACAGTTCGAGGGAACATGCAATGTCACAGTAATTTCACAATCATATTATTATAATTTATTAGTTAAATTTATTACAGCACAAGACTGGACAGTTTATTTAATTAAACGGATTCATTCTTTTCTGGAATTAATTCCTTTATTTTTAATTAATAAGATACACCACATGAAAACACTCGACGTCTAGCTGTCAAAACAAAACCACCAACAGCTGTGAACTGATTACACATAGAGTCGAAATATGAGTTTACATGGGTAGTAAATTTTTTTCCGTGTTTTTTATTTTTAATTAACCACCAATGCGGCACAGACACACAAATTTGTTTTAAATTTGAACTAAGGATTGTAGCTAAATAAAAACTGAACTAACCGAACGCCAAGGACCTTTTTAATCAATACAAATGCAATCAATATAATTTTGTGTTTTTGTTAAACTTGCTCTAACACAGCTCAAACATATAGATTCTTTTTTATAAATTTAACTAAGATATACATTAATAAAAAAAAATTTACCTAATTGATCTAATTGCACAAACAAAAATTTCTCATTTTTTTCTAAAATTTTCACTATTTAATTATAATACAGGAAACGTGAATCCATGCTTCCTTCCTTTTGATATTCACGCGCGAAATGCCAGAAGGTATCAGAGAGATAAGAGAGTTTTTGAGAAGTTTACTGTTTAATAGAGTTTACTGTTTTTTTTACAGTACCAACACACAAATTTTTACTAAATTTGAACTAATGAACCATGAATTGAAATTGATGTAAATTTACCGGTAAAATATATTTGTGGTAATTTTACCGTAAAATTACCGGTAAAATTGGTAAAATTGGTAATATAGGTAAAATGTTAAACTATTTCAAAACGTTTAAATATTGTTGCAATTTCATTTAATTCAAAATTGATGACTATCACAATCATTTTTAGTTTATAAAAACATAAAATGCAAATCAAATATATTATTATCGAGTGTAAATATCCTCACTCACAGAGTATTATAGATCGGTAGATACATATGCAACAATGGCAAATGCTTTATGCCCCATCCATACATGAACGAAGATCAGCTGTTGTTCTTTTAGTAGGACATCTAGAAAACAGGCTGCCCGCTATTTTGACAGCTGCAAAAATACAACAACTCTTGAATACACTGACTTCAACGATAACTGCTTTCTTCACTGTTATCTAAAATTATTTGTTTTTGAAAACACTGCCTTATTCGAAAATGTTTAGGTATTACACATCGAATAGAAGTAGAAACGCATTTCAATGGCACAAATGCAATGAGCAAATTGGCAGATAACCAAGCATTTTCAATGAAACTTGCTTTATTTAAACTGTACGCAATGCATCCCAATCAAGCTTCTTTTATCGCATGTGGGTAGACCCAGGTTGAACCCAGTTCAACGCTTTTCTGCAATTGAGAATTGTCAACGGCGTTACACATGTCACTTGTCGCGTACAATATTTGCCACGACCAACACTGGGATTAATGTATTAATTACGCGTGCAACACGTCATATTGAAATCTAATTTATGCATTGTTTCTTTCTCGTGCATGGGAAAATATAAATCGGAAATTGTTGAAGATATTTGCCTTAAAAAACGCAAGGAATATTTAAATATGAACGTGCGTTTCGCAGCAAAAATTTACAACGAAGCATTGATAATGGTTCGTTGCGTTGCGGTTCTGTTGTTGCTGATCGTTTAATGTAAAATTGGAACTTGAACAAAACTACTACACGAGTGACCTTTGAGGGTGATTAACAGTTAACACAGATAATCAGCAAACTGTCAATAACAAGGTAAGAGGAACCTTTTTTATGGCAGCAATTTGATTCCGAAATGATATAGATTTAGCTTTATCCTCATCTAGAATAGCTGCGTTGTTGCTACCAGGTGAAAAACTACCCATTCCAACCCACCGATCGACACCAGTAGACGAAATAAATGTTTACTCAAAGTACTCTACTTTAAGACGTTAAAACTACCTATGTATATGGGAGTTCAGCTGCAAATCGATCGATCAGCTGAGGAATTCTCACAACAATGTGCACGCAATTTTCAAGTACACGGGGTGTCAACCAAAAACCACAAACTTTAATTTTTATTAAATAAAGATTATTCAAATTTTATTGCAATTTTACCAATTTTACCAAGCCTAAGTAATATTACGTAATATTACCAATTTTACCGGTAATTTTACCATGGGTAATATTACTTTTACATCTGTAATTGCAATATGTAAATTTTGTTTTTTTTGAAATTAACTAGCACGGCACAAACAGATAGAATTTTTTTAACTAAATTGAAACTAATAATTTGCATTTATTACGTCACAAACATTTAATTTTTTTCTAAATTTGCACTAAATGAATAAAACAATTGCACTAATTTTTCTAATTGAACTAATTAATTGAACTAGTTAAAATTTAGAGTTAATTAAAAATTTTCTACTTAAATTTAGAAACCTAAAACGTGAATTCAAAATGAAATTCCATTTGCTTTTCGATATTCACGAGAGAATTGACAAAAGGTAACAGAGACCGAAGCTATCTATCGCGTTCTATTTATAATCAGCTAACGCCGTTTGCCAACAATAACGAATCGATAAGGTAGTTTCTTGGGGAATTTTATTTCCTTTTTTGTTCATTATTTATGCCCACTAAATCTCATCCCATACCTATACCCATCAATCATATGGATCTGCCACGTATGTTAAGTCAGAAATCCTGAATTGCACGCACGTACTTACACAGATGGACAACGATATACATCTTATTGTTGTTGATATATCAGACACGAAAAACGTATACAAGCCTCCAAATACAGGATGGCCAGCTGCTACTCTACCATTATTTCACCACCGGTGACTTCAATAGCCATCACACTCAGTGGTCCTACTCAAATAATAATACTAATGGCGTGCAACTGACCGACTGGGCGGATGATAACAACATGTTCCTGGTATATGATGCGGAAGACATGAAAACCTTTAGATCTGCAAGATGGCGAAGCGATTAAAATCCCGACCTCTGTTTTTCCACAAAAAACGAACAACGCAATCCTATTCCAATATCTAGGGCTATCTTACAAGGTTTTTCACGCTCTCAACATCGTCCAGTAATTCTTGAGGTAGGAATCCAAATTCCACTCGTTAGCTCTACTCCTCAACCTAGATGGAATTTCTACAAAGCTGACTGGGATAAATATAGGTTGGAGTTGGATGCAGTGATTCGCTGGATCCAACCCATTCCTAAAAATTACGATAGATTTGTTGGAGCCATAATCTCAACTGCAAAGAAATGCATCCTAAGAGGCTTTCGTGAAGAATATATTCTTGGCTGGAGTAGAGAGAGCGATAAATTATATGAAGAGTACCTTAGTAGTGGTGAGGCAGACGTGGCTGATGACTTAATATACTCACTGGATGCCGCGAGAAAACAAAAGTGGATTAACGCTGTTAAAAACATTGATTTTTCCCATTCGAGCAGGGAAGCATGGAGTCTCCTTCGGAAACTAGGTGGCTCAAACTCAATTACTCGTGCTAACAATGAAATAAATCCAGAGGACATTGCAAATCACATAGTAAACATGTCTCGTTCTTCTATTAATCGCATTCATAAGAGAACAATTAAACGCAAATTAAAAGAAATGAAGCGCAATTGCTCGTCTCCATCGAAGTATGCGAACTCTTTTAGTAGCAAAGAACTAGAAAGCAGCTGGCTACGATGGCATTTTTCCAGAATTTCTTAAACATGCTGGAAAAAATGTAAAACAGTAGCTAACTAAATTTTTCTCGAATGTCCTAGAAACCGGTAATCTACCAAAATATTTTAAGACTACGAAAGTGATACCGATACTTAAGCCAGATAAACCATCCAATGAACCAGGAAGCTATCGCCCGATTGCCCTTTTGAGCACCTGCTATAAATTGCTAGAACGGCTCATATACAATCGTATCGCACCGATATTGAATGACCAGATCCCAGTCGAACAAGCTAGTTTTCGTCCCAATCGCAGTTGCACTGACCAACTGCTCGTTTTAACATCCAATATCGAAGCTGGGTATCAAAAACAACTAAAAACAGGTGCAGTATTCATCGATCTTACTGCAGCATATGACACGGTCTGGCGAATCGGGATTGTATATAAGCTGTTCAATGCAATACCTTGTAGCACCATCTCGCGTTTAATTAACAACATGCTGAGTAATCGTGTATTCAAAGTTCATCTAAATAGTTCCTGTAGTAGGCCTGGATTGCCACAATGGTTTGCCACAGGCTTCCGTCCTGGCGCCATTACTTTTTAATCTGTACATTCATGACATTCCTGACACAACATCAAAGAAATTTGGTTACGCTGATGATTGGGCCCTGGCCACTCAAAACAAAGACATGGGTGTCTTGGAGGATTTGCTCTCAACTGACCTGGCGATAATGAATGACTATTTTCGAACGTGGAGCTTATTTCCCAATCTAAGTAAAACCGAGAGCTCCTGTTTCCACTTAAACAACAAACTGGCAAAACACGAACTATCAGTGTTATTTAACGGCACTGTCATTAAATACAATCAACAGCCAAAGTACCTGGGTATTACTCTCGATAGAACTCTTTCTTTTAAACTCCACCTAGAAAATACGTCAAAAAAATCTGAAAACGAGAAACAATATATTGCACAAACTGGCCGTCTCGACATGGGGTGCTACTCCAGCTACCCTCCGCACAACTGCTCTAAGTCTGGTTTACTCAGTGGCTGAGTATGGCGCACCAGTCCGCACCTTGAATAGCACACATACTCAAAAAGTTGACTGCCAGCTGCATGCCACGATGCGTACTATAAGTGGTACTATTAGATCCACCCCTTTACCTTGGCTCCATGTGTTAAGCAATATCGCTCCACCTGCACTCAGACGCTTGATTTGGCACAACAAAAATAAGTCAACTGAATCCTTGCAAATATCACTTTCTATTTGCTTATTTGTTATTTCAAAATTTTAACGTATTTTTATATAATTGTCTGTAATTGATTTCTATAAAATTTGTTGTGATCAAGGGTTTATTTCAAAATTGTTTAATGTTAGTTACAAATTTAAAAACCGGATCAATGATAATAAAATTAAAATAATAAAATCTGTACAAATATATAATTCATTCCCTTTTCAAGTGTAATGTTGTGCACATCAAATAAACAAATCTTAAAATTAGCTTTTGCATTTAAATAAATTATAATTTGTTGTAAAACTTTGTCAGTGTTTTTTAATTATTGTTAGTGTTAAATATTCGTGATCATTTTTCTTGGGGAATAAAAAATATAAAGGAACATCATTCAACTCAATCAACCAACTCAAATTTCCAGCGTAATCATTGGTCCTTCGAAGCCGAATAATTAAGCCTAGCAGCCTTAATATTGAAGAATATTCTGGAATTGGTTGGAAAAACATCTGCGAAGCCAAACTTGCCGCCTTTTCGCGCGAAACCGATAAGTATCGAAAATTATTTTCTTTTTTAAAAATAAAATTAAATTAAAATTGGACTTTCATATTTTTGGGTTATATTTATTTTTTTTGTTGTAATTGTGAATCTTAATTACAATATTACGTGAAGTGAATTATTTATAACAGTGCTCATAGAGTTTAGTAGTTATAAAAAATAAATAAAATTATTTAGAAATGCTGCAACTTAAAGAACGCCGCGGGGTAATTAAAGCCCAAATGACACGTTTGGTCACGTTTGTGAACGGTATCGTTGCGGAAACCTCGATTGATAATATTAAAACGAGGTTAAATCGGACGAATGAGTTATTGCATGAATTCAATGACGTCGAGGATAAAATATTTGCAATTTCCGACAAGGAAGAATCTGAAATTGAAGAATTTGAGGAAGGATACTACCATGTGCTCGCTGAATTGAATGGAGTTATACGACAACGTACAATGCATGTGATTCCAAAAACACATGATGAAACCGCCGGGGACATTTCCGTAACTCAAGGTTCTTCGGAATTCAAATTACCAAGAATTAGTATGCGTCATTTTGATGGTAATTACCGGGATTACCAATCATTTATGGATTTGTTTACAAAGGTTGTACATGATAATCCTAATATATCTCCGGCTCAAAAGTTTCAGTATCTCAAGGGGTTGCTCGAGGGTAAAGCGGAAGCGGTAGTTAAGCATTTGCCGGTGACTGACGGCAATTATATTGAAGCTTTGCAGTTATTGAAGACACGCTTTAATCGTAAAAAAAATATTATATCGTCGTTTATTGAACTTTTTATGAATCATCCAACTATTAAACAAGCTGATACTTACAATGTGAGAAAGTTTGTTGATATATATAACGAAGTAACAGGAGGTTTAAGAGCTATGGGACCTCAAGCCGAGCAACTCATTGGTTGATATATATTGCTAAACAGAAACTAGATGAAGAAAGCCGTCAACTATGGTCTAATGAATCAACAGAATTGGAGTTTCCTAGCGATGAAGATTTTATTAAATTTTTAAATAAACGTGCGGATGCTTTAGAAGGCAACAGTTCTAAAACTAGCTACTCCAACAAAAATTCTAACAATAACAAAGTAAAAGCGTTTTATTCTAATTCAGAAGAAATATGTTCATGTTGCAAACTTGAATCTCATTCTCTTGTAGAATGCCGAAAATTTAAAACCTTAAGTGTTGAAGATCGACGTAAACATGTAAAAGATAGCAAAAAATGTTATAATTGTATGAGTTCCTCCCACCCAGTATTTCGGTGCAAATCCAGGTTCAAATGTAATTTATGCAAACGAAGGCATAACTCATTATTACATATCGAAGAATCTGAACTGAAGGAACAAGTCAACGCTAATATTTCGAACACTGTTGAAGTTCCGGTTAGTTGTAAAATAGGAACACTAAATAATAAGGCGACTACAAACGACCAAATCAATAACACTAAACATATAATTTTAACAACATTATTACCAACAGCGGTTGTAAAGGTGAAAGATGCTAGCGGGGAATACCAATTATGTAGAGTACTCTTGGACTCTGGATCGCAACTGTCGTTTATGACAGAATCGTGCATTCAAAGACTACGGCTTCCTCGAGTGAATGCTAGACTATCAGTTTCAGGGATAGGTGCTAAGAATACTATCAATTCTAGAGGAAGAACTGATATTGAAGTCACTTCACGATTTGACGATTTAAAATGTATTGAATTTTCTGTTTATATTTTATCGAAAATAACGTCAAATTCGCCAACTGTTGAATTTGATAAAGACAATTGGAATTTTATTAAGGGAATAGATCTGGCGGATGCCGAATTTAATGTACCAAAGCCGATTGACATTTTAATTGGATCCGATCAGATATTTAGAATTCTTAAAGGCGATCAGATTGTGCGAGATAAGTACCCCATTGCTCAATATACATTATTTGGTTGGGTTTTGGCTGGTGGATTTCATAACAATTCTACATCTCACAATCTAATATCAGCTATTAATATGTATGTTGGAACTGATATCGATCGCAGCTTAAGAAAATTTTGGGATAGTGAGGAAGTTCCAAGCGCTGAAATTTGGAACACCGAAGAGAAGGAATGTGAAAATCATTTTCAGAAAAACGTATCCAAGGACCACGGAAAATATATTGTTCGACTTCCGTTCAAAAATGAGGAGATAAAAGTGGGAGATACTCTCGGATTGTCTGTTAAAAGGCTCAAAGCAATGGAGCGTCGTTTTGAGAAAGACGAAACATTTAAAACGTCTTACATTCAATTTATGAGAGAATATGAATCTCTTGGGCATATGGTAGAGTTATTAGATTCAGAAATTGACATAGATCCAAATAAAAGATTTTATCTACCACATCATGGAGTATCAAAGGAAACAAGTTCGACAACAAAATTGCGTGTCGTGTTTGATGCTTCGGCCAAAATTGCTACAGGATCATCTCTAAATGATAATTTAATGATAGGTCCAACTATACAACCTAGTTTATTGAATATTTTACTGAGATTTAGAATACATCGAATAGTGTTTACTGCCGATATCGAGAAGATGTATCGGCAGATTTTGGTCGATGATAAAGATGTAAATTATCAAAGGATTGTATGGCGGGAAAGTTGTAATAGTCCTATCAAACATTATAAACTTCGCACGGTTACCTACGGAACGGCTTGTGCTCCTTTTTTGGCAACTCGAGTCTTACAACAAGTTGCAAGTGATACTAGAAAGGATCATCCAGATATATCTAAGATAATCGAAGAAGACTTTTATGTTGACGATCTGCTTTCTGGGGCAGAATCTGATGAAATGGCGTTAACATTAAAGGAAAATTTAGTACAAACTTTAGTGGACGCTGGTTTTAATTTGAGAAAATGGTCCTCAAATTCTACAAATCTGCTGCAATCAATTCCAGAAAAGGACAAAGAAGGTGGGATAATTGAAATTGGAGAAGATACTATAAAAATTCTTGGGTTACAGTGGCAACCTGCAGCAGACGACTTTGGCTTCAAAATTCAGCTTGATGAAAAACCTTCAATCACAAAACGGGCAATTCTTTCAGAAGCGGCTCGAATATTCGACCCATTAGGATGGCTATCTCCAACTACCATAATGATAAAAATATTTTTTCAAGAATTGTGGTTATTAAATCTCGAATGGGATGATAACCTACCAAATCCGCTACGAGAAAATTGGTTGAAATTACGAAATCAAATTGAAGATCTGCAGCAAATCAAAATTCCGCGGTGGTTAAATACGAAAGGCGGAGCCATCGAATTACACGGATTTTCAGATGCATCCGAGAAGGCAATTGCAGCAGTTGTGTATTGTAGAGTAGCTCAAGAAGATGAGACCTATGCAGTAAATATTGTTGCTGCAAAGACAAAAGTGGCACCAATTCAACAAGTATCACTCCCGAGACTGGAACTTTGTGGAGCAGCACTGTTGGCAAAACTGTTAAATGTCGTAAAAGAACCAATGAAAGTAGAAAACCAAAATATATTTGCATGGACTGACTCTACCATCGTGCTATCATGGCTTTCATCACACCCCAGTCGATGGAAAACATATGTGGCCAATCGAGTGGGCCAAATTTTAAGGATTACGTCCAGAAATCGGTGGAATCATGTGCGTTCATGCAATAACCCAGCAGATTGTTCGTCTCGCGGTATACTTCCGTCGGTCTTAAAATCGCACGCGTTATGGTGGCATGGTCCGTTGTGGCTTTCGCAATCTAGGTCTAAATGGCCCATAGTCAACATTCAAGAAGAAGAACAACAAGGATTTCTAGAAGAAGAAAGAATTTCAAAGTCAGTTTTAATTGTAAAACCAAGTTATACAATTTACGATGAAATCTCATCAACAATTTCATCATACAATAAGATGATTCGAGTTCTGGCGTGGATTAATCGGTTCATACACAATTATTGCTGTAAAAAGAAAGATCGCGTAAAAACCAATCTAACCTCAACTGATCTTAAAGATGCAACTATAAAACTGATTAGATATATTCAAGGTCAACATTATTCTGATGAAATTAAATTATTAAGAGGTGAAAACTCGGAAACAATGACAAGCAGTCTTAAGATGTTGTCACCGATACTCGATGAAAATGGAATAATGAGGGTAGGTGGTAGAATTCAAAATTCTGCGGCACCGTTTGAAGTGAAACATCCCATAATATTGCCGTGCAATAATGAAATCGTAGTAAAAATGATTATGGAAGAACATAAAAGAAATTTCCACGCTGGTGCCAGTGGCGTAGCTAGCATGGGTGGCACCCGGGGCGGATATTGTGGTGTCACCCCAAAAATAAAAACTGTCAATAATAATAAAAAGCCGATAAACGTAATTTATAATTTTTTTTAATTAATACAAATGAGCATTATTATTATAAGCCCGCAAGTAATTTTTAACTAATTTTAATTTGCTGAAACTCCTCTCACACGAAGCCACTAATACGCAAATAGTCATAAATAACTTTAGTGCGACCGTAAGATTCGGAAGAAATTCTAAAAAATCCCATTCTACGATGAATTTCAAAAAGTCTAGGTACACCCAGTTAGAAACTGTAACATTGGCCGCTTTTAAATGCCTCCTCACCCTTTGTATCTCAATGAGGAGTTCTGTTGCCAAAACCGCATCATAAAAACCAGTAAATTTTGATACCGATAATTTTAATTCTTCACTGTTCGCCAAAAGCTAAGTGTTTGTCTGCACAACCTCGAACAATGAAGCTAAATCCTGAACTGACTTCAGTCTAGTTCGGAGTTCAACACTGAATCGGTCAAGACATTCCAACATGTCCTTTTTAAGTTGAGCTCTCAGTGTCAGTCCAACATCAGGTGCAAACTCACCACCCGTTCGTTTTTTGCGTTTTTATGACGAATTCGGCTTTCCATTGGAATGTCATAGTCCTCCGATTTTTTCGCAGCAAGATCTATTGCCTCTTCTACAATGAGACTTCGTTATGAATTGACTCTATTTTTGTAGCTAATTGATCAATATTCAAGCCCGTGCTTTGCAATCCAATCTGAGCACAGATATTATTTCTCTTAGAATATCATTCCAAAACAAAAGATAGCAAAGAAACGAAAAATCACATGCTGCATTGATAAGGTTCTGTGCAGCGCCTCTAGTGTCTACATTTTCTTGTTGATCACTTAACTACTCAATTTCAGCCACAATCCCATCAAAGTTTTCGGCCAATACTTTTACTGCAGCATAATGAGCACTCCAATGCGCTGTTAAGAGTATTTTAACAGTTGCTTTGTTGTGTTTAGCAAGTACTTCCCAGCGGCTAGTCGAAGCAGAAAAACATGTAAAAATGGCTTCCACTGACGAGTGTTGGCCGTATAAATTAATTGAAAGATCTTTGCAGCCCACAAAAATTGCTTTGTTATTTTTTGCTTTAATAATAGCTTGCACTTCTCCATGTATACTACTCATAACAGCTGCATTATCATAACCTTTGGGAGCGACAATTCATAACATCTATACCATCATTTTCAAGATTTTTACACTGAAAAAAACATGTCCTATTTCCAATCGAAATGCAGTTGTCTCAACCTCACCGTGCGGGCAGATATGGCGAATCGAAATACGAGATTTATTCAACAACCGTACAATGATAAGCCGATGCAGTTGAGACAATCACATGAAATATTTATGTGAAAATAAAATATAGTTCAATTAATCTCAAATACTTAAATTTTAAAATGAAAAATTCATGATATAAGGCCAAAGAAATATGTTTTCATGGAAATAGTTATTAACTTTATTCAACTACTGTTATATTGGATAGCACTTTATATTTTAATTACACCTCATTCTGTTATCAGGAAAATGTTACTGAGTACTAAGTAGTTGTCCCAATCACGTTGAAATTGTTTGTAAATATCTTTTCTTTGCATGAATAATAACCTGCCATCTTCGAGATGAGGTTATCATTACTTCAATTTTTTTTCAGTGTAAGAATTTCATCGCTTAAATCAGCGGCTTTTTTCCACGTAAAGGAAAAAATCCAAGGAATGCTTCCTTGATTTCCACTTTACTACCATCAATTTTCACATAACGAATCACTTCTGACATTTGATCAATATGTGAATTCATCATGTCCATGAAATGCTGGGTTTTGTTTAGATAAAAACAAAGTTATTTCCAATAATCTTGATAAAAGATGTTTCCACTTCTGTTTTTTATTATATATTAATTGCAAGGCTGCGTCTCGTATCGTTTTATGAATTTTTAACCTCATTTCCAAAGTTTTCCACTTTTCAAAATTCTCCAGATGTTCATTTGAAGTTTCATGCTCGGCCACTTTGGGATTTAGTTTCCACCGCTTCTGATATCCAGTAGTAAATGTTGATTTTGTATTATTACTATTGGTGACAGTAAATACACGACAACAGAAGCAATACAGGACGCAAGTTATTATTTACAGGAGAATAAACAATCCATGGCCGTAGAATTTTTTCACCATTATTCATCATTTTATAAAACCATTCTTTAGAAAGATTGCGAACATCACCTTTTATGTCTAACCCGTGTCTAGATACAGTAACAAACGACCCTTCTCTATTTTGAAAATGTTCACTTTCTTTTTTTATGATTTCAATGCGAACATTACCAGAGACGAGTATATTCCAATGTGATACATCTTTCAAGTCCTGAAGTGATTCACCCATGCAAATACTGTCTTCGATAGTAGAAGCATTAGCGGCATTATCACTGTCATTTTCATTATTCCTTTCTAATTCGTCATCATAGGTTATCATTATTAATTCTGTATTGTCGCTGTTACTTTCCGAAGGTGAGCCAATATTCTCTGAAACATTCGTTGCATCAACGTGATAATCAGTTTCTTTTGATGAACCTTGGATATCATCGGGTTTTGTAACATATTTATAGATTTGGTCTTTCTCTGCTGGAACCAACTTTTTCTTTAAAAATTATGAACTCCTCGTGGCATATTTATTTTTTGGGATATTTGCTAAATGAAATCTAAAAATATATTTTTAATTATAGTATAGGTATCAGCAAAGCATTAATTCTAAATATATTTGTAGGATACATAATAGGTACATAGTTCATAATAAGTACACTGTGTTAACGACTAAATACACCGCCAAGAAAATTAATTTATTTAAATTTCCTTGTAACAACTTATATTAAATAATATTTGATAAAATGGAATATACAAATCACAGCCTAATATTATAAGGAACTATTTAAAAAAATATAAGTATGAAATCCTAAAAGATATTTTATATAAAGAATTGAAACCAAAATTAAATATCCAATTAGAATCATGCTCAATAATTTACAAAATTGAATGTGATTTTTGTGAAAAATTTTACATCGGGAAAACCGGAAAATGTTTTAAAGACTGATTTAAGGAATACCTGCCTAAGAAGAAAAATAAACAAAATATAAAGTTTATTTTTGCAAACCCTTTACATAGTTAATAACAATAGCTACACCACTTTTAAAAAAAAATTGAAGGCTTTACATTTATGTAGCCAAGGATCTTTAAAAGAATCACTTGATGAGTTTGAAATTTCCAAGGGATTTAAAACCCAACAAAATGTAATTTTAAATGATAAACTTTCATTTAATTCAAATATATTAATATATAAAACTGAAAACAAACAGTATGAGTATGTATCAACCTACAAAAATTTGCAAAACTGCAGTAATTGCATAACTGCTATTTTATTCTACAGTAATTATTTTCGTGTCCATTGAAAAACGATCTATTTCAATTTATTCTTTGAGTTTCAAGATAAAGGAAAAAAAATTATTTTGAGATCATTTACAAACACGGTAGTTTGATTGTTTGTTAGTTTCCTTAGGTGTTTGCAATTAATTTGTTTGAAATATAAAACATATATTAGGTAGTAAGGTTAATCGGATATTTTAGAAATAATTTTGGAATAGAGACATTGTAACTCAAGGGTGCCACCCTATCGACAAAGGGTGCCACATTATCGACGTAAACCACTTTTCCTATACATTATTCAGCATATGTGTTTTCAGACCTGGTCATTAAATAATCATGCTTGCATACTAAATAATATATCGTAAAAAACGGTCAATACGGTATCTATAGGAATATTCAAAGCTATTGAGTAATTGTGGTGATGGGATTCAATGCTCAACATGTTAATTCGATTAATATTGTTAAAATTTTATTTCGCGTAATAACTCAAAAATTTTAAAAAGTAGAATAGATTCTTTTTGAACCAATAACACATTTATAGGACACATTTATAAGTTATCACAATTTATAAATTAAAATTATATGGATAACCTGGTTAAAATGGTTTCTAAGTGATTTATCGTTGAAAACATGTGATGGTTTGTTTAAGTTTTTTACGTTCGGGTGTCACCCCAAAACGGTTTCGAAGTGATTTATCGTTGAAAACATTGTGATGGTTTGTTTAAGTTGTTTACGTTCGGGTGTCACCCCAAAACGGTTTCGAAGTGATTTATCGTTGAAAACATTGTGATGGTTTGTTTATGTTTTTTACGTTCGGGTGTCACCCCAAAACGGGTGACACCCGGGGCGGACCGCCCCCCTCGCCCCCCCCCTAGCTACGCCTCTGGCTGGTGCTACTTTACTATTTAATACACTTCGGCAGCGACATTGGATAGTTGGGTGTAGAAATGCTGTAAGGCGAATTATCCACAACTGTGTTATTTGTACGCGCTTCCAGAAAAACGTTATCAAACAACAAATGGGATCACTACCGGAAGCGAGAGTAGAATATGAGAGACCATTCCTGAAAACTGGTATTGATTATGCAGGTCCAATTATGGTGAAAAATTCAAGGGGCAGAGGACAGCAATCACACAAAGCATATATAGCAATCTTTGTCTGTATGAGCACCAAGGCGATACACATAGAATTGGTCAACGAATTAACTTCGGAGTCATTCTTAGGGGCATTAAGGAGATTTGTTTCTCGAAGGGGAATATGCACTGATATGTTCAGTGATAATGGTTCCAATTTTATTGCGGCCAATAGAATATTATTAGAATTTTTTAAATTTCTCAAACTTAATAATAATAAAATTTGTTCTTCTCTGTTGAAGGAACACATAACCTGGCATTTTATCCCACCAGCAGCTCCACATTTTGGAGGAATATGGGCATCTGCGGTAAAATCAATGAAGTTCCATTTGAGAAGAGTTATTGGCAATTCGATTTTAACGTTTGAGGAGATGTCAACTTTGTTATCACAAATAGAAGCAATTCTCAATTCTCGACCGATTTGTTCTACTTCTACAGAAGAAATAGATTGCTTAACTCCGGGACACTTTCTGATTGGGCATCCATACAATTTTGTTCCGGAACCCGATATACAAGGCTTAAAATTATCTTCATTATCAAGGTGGCAGATGGTCCAACAAATTGTACAACATTTTTGGACAAGATGGCAAAGAGAGTACCTGACAGGACTTCAAAAACGAAATAAATGGCAGACGAAAAAGGAAAATCTTAAGGTCGATGATATAGTAATAGTCAAGGAAGAAAACTTACCACCGACGAAGTGGATGTTGGGCAAAATTGTGGATGTTCATACTGGAAATGATGGATTAGTACGTGTCGCATCAATTAAGGTCTCATCTGGAATAATTAAACGGCCAGTTAGTAAACTATGTTTACTACCAGTTGAAGTAATTCAAGGCGGCCGGGATGATTTGGCACAACAAAAATAAGTCAACTGAATCCTTGCAAATATCACTTTCTATTTGCTTATTTGTTATTTCAAAATTTTAACGTATTTTTATATAATTGTCTGTAATTGATTTCTATAAAATTTGTTGTGATCAAGGGTTTATTTCAAAATTGTTTAATGTTAGTTACAAATTTAAAAACCGGATCAATGATAATAAAATTAAAATAATAAAATCTGTACAAATATATAATTCATTCCCTTTTCAAGTGTAATGTTGTGCACATCAAATAAACAAATCCTAAAATTAGCTTTTGCATTTAAATAAATTATAATTTGTTGTAAAACTTTGTCAGTGTTTTTTAATTATTGTTAGTGTTAAATATTCGTGATCATTTTTCTTGGGGAATAAAAAATATAAAGGAACATCATTCAACTCAATCAACCAACTCAAATTTTCAGTGTAATCAACGCTCGCATGCTCTCATACGTGAACATAAAAAGGTAACCCTCAACATCACGTTACCCTTGCACGAATGTAACGGTGACCACACTCGTTGTCAATTGAAGTCAAGAAAGCCTCCACATAAAACTGCCAGCAACCTGCTGGCAACTAATTTTAATATCTTGGATGCCTGGGACACCTTCTGGAATGATTACAACAAATCTGGTTTTTCTATTACTAACCCGACTTCTACCCAACCTGGTTTCGATCTGCCACGTCATACCTGGACTACATTAAACCGAATAAGAACGAATCATGGACGTTGTGCTGATTCTTTCTACAAGTGGGGCATTTCAGAGTCCCCTGAGTGTGACTGCGGCGCTCCACAACAAACCATAAAACACATTGCAACTGTGTGTCCATTTCGACGGTACAATAGCAACATCTCAGACATCCAATTTGGCAACTCCCGATGTAGTAGCATGGATAGACTCGCTCGATGTAAACATCTAATGTTTAAATGTACTTCAAATGTTCAAATATTTTACTTTTTACTTTTTTACTAAAAGACGCGCAATCAAATCGATTGTAAGTTCATTTAATGTGTATCCATGTTTTGTTCAGACTTTATAGAAGAGTCTACCTATTTTTTTAAGCTTAATTTTTAATGTGTCACAAAAAAAACCATACGCTAAATAAACCCACTAATGAATTTACATAGCTAATTGGTGTGATGTTTATAAAATAAATAATCCATATCATTCAAACATATATTTCATATTTGAATAAGCTCAGTTAGCTTTGTGACTAACTTCATGTTACATAGAATTAACTTCCTTTAAAAAATACAAGTTCATTGGTTCTTGTCGAGTTCTACAATCGTCTCTCTCCCAATCAACATGTGTATAATTTAAAGTGTTAAATAAAATAAAATAATATAATTTTAAGCGTGTCTTTTAATTCAATAAGGAAACCTCGGACACAACAATTGGCGACGAGTTTAAAGTGTGTGAAAACAATTGTACAGTGCTAAAAGTTAAAATATTGCTATAATATTTTTATCATTAAATTAAAGAGAGACAAAATTTTGTATCGAACAATATAAAATGGCTGATTCGACGACATGTGTAATGCCTCAATTTAATCACAATGTTGAAAGATGGGAAATATACAAGGATCGCTTGGAAAACTATTTCCAAGAGACGGCAATCACAGACGACGATAAAAAAAAACATATTTTGCTAAAATTATTAGCGACAAGCACATACACGTTGCTACATGATTTAAATTCTCCAAAAAGTCTAAATGAATTAGACTACAAACAATTAATTTCTCTATTGGAATTGCATTTTACGGCAACAGTAATTATATTCCAAGAAAGAAAAATTTTTTATGAGCTCAAAAGGAAACAACATGAAACAATTCAAGAATGGGTAATAAATATTCGGAATGTTGCTTCAAAATGTAAATTTGGTACGCGATTAGATTAAATGCTGGTCGACAAATTTATCACTGGAATTGTTAATACACGAATGTTTGACAGATTGTGCGATGAAGATACGTCAATTAAATTAGATGCAGCAGTAGCATTGGCAAAAAAAATAGAGGTACGTTCATCAACAAATAGTGATCATATAAATCTTATAAAACAACAGCATAGCTATACAAAAAATCCTGGAAAGTATGGACAACGTTCTAGATCTCGTTCAATAAGCAGGAGATATAATAATAATCACAAAAACTTTTCATGTCAGCATTGTGGTTACAAAAATCATTCAAGCAAAAACTGCAGGTATAAAAATATGAATACGTGGACATTTAGAATCTGTGTGCAAACAAGTTAATTATATTAAAGATCAAACAGAAAATACAGTGCAACTGGGAGGTTTGAACATCCAAGAAAAAGATGACAGCTCTAATAGTGAAGAATTATATAGTATTCTAACAATCACAAAGGATCACCCGATTGAGGTAACGATAAACATTTTAAATAAAGAAATTATTTTTCAAATTGATTCTTGTGCCGCGATTTCGGCAATATCGTGGAATACATTTATTGATAATTTTGACAAATCATTGTTGATACCGGATAATTCTATTGTGACTGGTTATGGAGGAAATCGTCTATTGGTGAAGGGAACATTTTATCCAAGAATTGAATATAATAATGTTTTTAAAATTTTTAAATTTTTAATAATTGATAATGCTAATGTTTCAGTAATAGGTCGTAATTTTTTTAATGATTTCAATCTAAAGTCGATTTCTTTAAATAATTTGAATATCGAGCAAAATTTAAACAATATAATCACAGAATTTTCAGATTTATTCGACAACAAAATTGGTAGGCTAAAGAATGTAAAAATACATTTAGACGTCGATAAAGATGCTGTTCCTATTTTTATAAAAGCACGACCAGTACCTATGGCTTTCATAGATGGTATCAATAAGCAATTAAATGAATTAGAAAATTTAGGGATAATTGAAAAAGTAGATTTTACCGAATGGGGCACTCCGTTAGTGCCAATTTTAAAAAATGACGGAAAAATACGAATATGCGCCGATTATAAAATCACAATAAACAAATATCTAAAGGACACAAACTATCCTTTACCACGATTTAACGATATTTTAGCGCGTCTAGAAGGGAATAAAGTTTTTTCTAAAATAGATTTATGTCGTGCATATAATCAAATAGAACTTGACGAAGATTCTAGTAAATATGTTACATGGAGAACGCATAAAGGTAACTATATTATGAAGAGACTTCCTTTTGGAATTAAACCTGCGTCAGGCATATTTCAACGAGAAATCGAAAAAGTTTTAGCGAATATTCCGGGAGTAATAAATTTTTTAGATAACATAATTATTGCTGCACCCAATATGTTTACTCATAATGAGAGATTACGTATAGTTTTTGAAAGACTGTTAGATAATGGTCTTAGAATAAACAAAAAGAAATGTTTATTTGCAAAACCGAAGATCGAATATTTAGGATATTCAATTTCGTTTGACGGTATTAAAAAAATTAATAATAATGAAGCTATTTTATCAGCCCCTGCTTCAACAAATTTCACCGAATTAAAATCTTTCTGTGGCCTAGTCAATTATTACGGCAAATTTATAGAGCATTTATCGACTAAAATGGCTCCATTATATAAACTATTGAAAAAGGGTCAAAAATTTGAATTGTCTAGCGAATGTCAGGATTCTTTTCAAATAATTAAAAATGATATCGTTTCTGATGTGACATTAGCTCATTTTAATCCTGATCTTCCATTGATTCTCACTTGTGATGCTTCAAATCTAGGACTGGGAGCAGTTCTTTCACATCGTTTTCCAGATGGTTCAGAAAGACCGATCGAATTTGTTTCAAGAACTCTTTCAAAAGCAGAGCAAAATTATGCAGTTATACAAAAAGAAGCTCTTGCTATTATTTTCGGAACCAAAAAATTCTATCAATTTTTAATTGGCCGACATTTTGAATTGGTTACGGACCACAAACCTCTATTAGGGATTTTCGGTGACAAAAAAGGAATTCCACAAATGTCTGCAAATAGAATGCAAAGATGGGCTTTCCATCTATCAGGTTTTAATTATTCAATAAGACATGTAAATTCAGATAAAAATTATGCAGACGCTTTATCAAGATTACCAATTTTAGGCACAAGTGATTTTGAAGAAAATGTCAAAAGTTCTTATTTAAATTTTATTATAGGAAACGTAGATATGTTAATTGACTACGAACAAATTTTAGCAGAAACTCAAAACGATAGTATTTTAAAAAATTTAATCTCAGCAATTAAAAACGACAATTTACAAAATTTACGTAATAACGATGATTATAAAAAATATCTAAAAAATTATAATGAACTAATTATAGAAAATGATATTCTTATGAGAGGATATAAAATAATAATACCGAGTTCATTAACTTAGGCATAGTGCATTACTTAGGCATAGTGAAGAAAAAATCATTTCTCAGATCATATGTCTGGTAGCCATCATTAGACAAAGATATTGAAGATTTAATTGAAAGTTGTCAGGCTTGTCAATCAGTTCTTCCAAACCCCCCAAAAGCACAACCAATTCCATGGAACATTCCCAAAAGAGCATGGGAAAGGATTCATATGGATTACGCGGGTCCATATAAAGGATTTATGATATGGATTTTAATTGATGCTAAATCAAAATGGATGGAAGCATTCATTACAAAGAATGCTACAGCTTCATTTACAATTAAAAAATTAGAAGAAGTGTTCGCACGTTTCGGGTTACCGGATCATATAGTATCAGATAACGGTTCCCAATTTACGGCATGTGAATTTAAAGAATTCACAGAGAAATTTAATATTTACCATACATTTACGGCGCCAGGTTTTCCAGCCACAAACGGTGCTGCTGAAAATAGTGTGAAAACGTTAAAAAACAAACTAACTGCTTGCGACAAAGCCAGCGGAGAACTAAGCGATTTAGAAATAAATTTAAATAGATTTCTTATGGATTACCGTAATGTTAACCATTGTACTACCGGAATTCCGCCGGCAGAACAAATTTTAAAATATAAACCAAAGAGTAAATTAGACTTTCTACGGAAAAGAGTTACATCTGATAACGTTATTCAACCTACGGAAATAAATAATAAAACTAAATCTAATAATAAAACGGTTAAATTTGAAAATTCAATCCCTACTCAATTTTCAAATTCTAAAACGGATAAAGAACGAAAATTTAAAATTGAGGACAAAGTCATGGTACGGGATTATAGTAATCCAAATAAACCAAAATGGGTTACCGCGGATATTATTCAAGTTTTTGGTCCTCGAACCTATAGTTGTCAACTATCAAACGGTAGATTGATAAAACGACATATCGACCAAATAAGATCTTGGAAACCAGTATTAAAAGAAAATGGAAACAGCAAGTTTATAGATAAACCTAAAACAAATTTTGAGCCGAAACCAAAATCTGAATTTCTTAAATATAATATAATTCTTTCTAACAAAAATAATGTAAATACAAATGAAAATATAATTATAGATACACGGTCTACAGTTACAAAATGTACATACAAATGAACGAATGAATCTTAGACCTAGAGATAAATTAAATAAACCTTTAAAATTTTTAGAAATACTCGAGATATTTTAATTAGAATGAAATCAAGTAAAATTATTACATTGAACTAAATAAATAGTGATGATGAATTCAATAAAGATATTTTAAGTTAGATGAGAAAATATTTGAACTTAATCTGTACTTTAGAATTTTGTTAGAGGGGACGATTGTGATGTTTATAAAATAAATAATCCATATCATTCAAACATATATTTCATATTTGAATAAGCTCAGTTAGCTTTGTGACTAGCTTCATGTTACATAGAATTAACTTCCTTTAAAAAATACAAGTTCATTGGTTCTTGTCGAGTCCTACAATCGTCTCTCTCCCAATCAACATGTGTATAATTTAAAGTGTTAAATAAAATAAAATAATATAATTTTAAGCGTGTCTTTTAATTCAATAAGGAAACCTCGGACACAACAATTGGTATAAAAAAAAATTGAAAAGAATTAAATGATAAACATTGATTATGATACGATTGTAAGAATTATACATGAAAACAGCGCGATTATGAATCAATGGTGAATGAATCAATGCGCGATTATGAATCAATTAACTGTTTTATGACAATCATATAGCGATCAACGATTACAAATTGAATATAGGAAATTACATTGGGAAATAGCACACAACTATTTTATGGTAATTTTTTTAAACGGAAACCATTGTAGATGACGACTACGGATTGAGTACAAGAAACTATGTTTAAAGGAAAACGAAAATAACCATGAAAACTTCTGTCAATGCAAATTTAATGCATGTGGGAAAGCGGTTCGACTCTCAATCACGAAGTCTGAATCACACTTCATAACAAGGACTTATATAGTTTTGAATGTATAGCGTTATGTTTGTTTGTAGTAATGTAATGTTTGTAGGTTTGGAAATGTGAATCACTTTTCGAGCGGGTGATTTGTTTTTAAGCCGCTGAGGCAGCCCGATTGATCGTTGTGAGGTCACCAGCAGCATTAGGTCACCAGCAGTGAAAATGCGCAGAGTATAACAGCATATAGTTGGTAGAGGACTATTGAGTGAATAACGGCTCTGTTGATTTTTTTGTTGACAGTTATAGCAATGGACAGGCATTTATTTAAGTGGCATTCCAACCCTTGAACATTTATACAACCTGAAAACAGAGCGATATCATCTGCATTGAACACTTTTTTTTATTTTAGTTAGTCGTTTAGTCTGAATTAACATATCCTCTTTGAGAGAGTTTTCTCTCAGGTATTTCAATTCATTTGGAACTCATCACCATGTTCTATTCACGGAATGGTTCCTAGTACAAACAGTGATACTTTTAAACAGTTTCAAAATATTGATTATAACTTTACCACGTTTCGGTTCAACTCAATCTTATTATCGTTATTGAAAAACTTAATGTAAATAAATCAATTATAAATATTCAAATAATAAAATAAAAATATTTCAGCTTCTTCTTTTCTAATGCTTCCATCATTTTTCCTTTTTCTACAATCAATTTCCATCATTGTTATATAAACATAACCTCAAATTTCATTTATAATTAAAAATTCTTTTAAAATAAATATATTTTCAGTCAGATTTTTTTTTATATTCTTAATTTTCATAATTTTCCATTAAAAAGTAAATACACTGAAACAAAAATAATAATTTTAAATAATAGAAACATGTTGGATGAGGGTGGGTCGATATGGTTATAAGCATCCTTCTCTTAATAGAATAGAAGATAAAAGCTTAGTAGTAAAATGAAATTTAAATAGATTTTTTTCAACCTGCCCTAGACAAGACAACAAGAAGTAAGTTACACTTCAAAACGAAACGATAAGATTTATAAATTATTTACTTATGATAATGGTCAAATAATCACAAATCAACTAACATCATCGGTGTCAAACCATAAAAAACTCCCTACTTTCACATAAATTTCAATTATAAACAAAAAACAAGAACAGCGGTGTCGCAATTTACAGTAAAATTTAACGTTTGTCTAATGTGTTACGTTATATTTTGTTTTCTTTATTTTTTTTTCATCGTATTCGTTCATTAAAAATTTCTTTTTATATTAAAACTAATAAAAAATGAAATCAATTTAGATTGGATGGGGGATGGGGCCGGATGTTATTCGAAGGTTTCAATTGTAATTAATGTTTTTTTTTGTTCTTTTACATTTTAGATCGGAAATCAAATTATTATTTTTGTGTGAGTAGTGATTAAAATTATATTGAGATAAAATTATTCACTTTCTGCTCTTTCTTTCTCTCTTAGAGATAGAAGATGAAGAGTGTATCGTATATAAACGAATGAAAATGTAGTGATTCGTTATTTTTAATTCTGTGAAATAATGCTATTTTGTAAAATCAAACTTTTTCTAAAATATGGTCCTTCGAGCCGGATGTGAAAAGAGAACTACATATAAAAGCAAAGCATTATTTCAATTTTTTATAAATCTATAAGGAATATGTTATTTTCTATGATTTTATGAACAAAATAATCATATACAACAAAATGAATAATTTCAGTTAATATAAAACAAAATATAAAAACCAGTTTGAAAGGGCGAAGTAGCGCTTCAGCTCTTGAAAAGTGTCATCTTGTCAGACTGCTGAATGTAAAGTGTCAGGTGCAGAAAGCTGTTGGAGTTGGAAGCAGCATAGTTTCGGTGGTAAACAAAATGCCAATAACTAGGGTTAAGAAGAAGGGGCGTAGTAGTCAAATTTTTCCAATTCAGGTCAACGTGAACTCCAGGTCCGGCCGTTAACTCCAGATTAGGCCAACGTTAACGTGGCATAGCCTTACGTTAACGTGTGGAGAAGTTGATAAAGCGTAAGAAGACCAAGCTGCGGAATACTGGCTCGTGTAAGTAGTACCAAAAGTAAAAGTAGGCATATTCACATGTGGCGAGAATAAGAGATAATAAAACTCGATAAACGGAAGCCCGATAAACGGAAACGGTCGAGGCAGAGAATTTCAGAAGGATCCCTGATATTATCAAGGAGAATGAGAGTTATTGAATGAAATGGTAGTACACTTTGTCACTCGAAATATTTTAAAGGGTCATTTCAGTTAGCAGCCGCAAAAATATGGAACTGTTTGGATTCTCAGCTTCGAAGAACTGCAAATGTGTATCAATTTAGAAAAGAACTGTCAAGTTTGTTCAAGTCTTGACTCGGCGATTTATGTGTCCTTTGGATAGTTGGGGAATGGATTTTCTGTGGATGGGCTACGATTATTTCTGTTTTTCTTTATAATCGACTTGAAATATGTAATATGTAGTAAACAAGAATTTTAAATATCATTTATTATAATTATTGAAAATGAAATTATGTAAACAAGATAAAGTGTTAATGGAAATAAAAATAATTAAATAAACAAAACTTGAGCGTGGGCCAAGTCTACCATGTGATAGAATTGCAACGCCAAATGAAGAGTAAAGGATACTAGGAAACATCTAGAGTTTACGCTGGACTCTTGATTACGTACAATCAGCGAGGCTATGGTAGCATGAAATACTAATGCAAACTTATTTAGAACCTACATTATATGATTACGAGAAACATTAATTGTTTAAGTCTTCCAGATTTCCTCACAGTGACCTGATGAAAATCTATGGATCCACAGAAGCACAGGCTAAGAATTTTTCAGGAAAACCTGAGAGTCAATTTATAGCAAATCATAATAGTAGCGGCTGTGAACGAAGCAATTACTAAAACGGTTGTACCGGATTTTCCAGTTACTTTTATAAAAGAGAAGAGAAACACCACTAGGTTGATTAAGAGTTTATCCAAGTTTAGAACAGAAGTGCAGCAACTCCTTAACAGTGCAAAAAGCTTAGGAAACTGGGAAAAAACATGAAAGATGCTAACCTTAACACAAATTTTAAGAAAAACATGAATGGCAAGAAATGCAGCTTTAAAATCTTCTGTGATAATATCTCGGGAACACGTGTGACAGTTAGACTGCGTAAAGCTTTGTTATGCCCGCCAAATTACGTGATAATTAACAGGTAGCATTTATAAGAAATCTCCATCAATTTCAGAACAAATTTAAGTTCTGTACAGGTGGATTGACAGGAATTTGGATTTTTGTAGTTAACAGCAACGGCCTACTAACAGTAAAAACTAAATTCCTACTCAACCATCACACATTTCCATTGTCTGATTTATAATATGACTACTTTACATTTTACATTAAACGTTTCTATTAATAATTATTGGCACAACCTGATATTTTTTTTTTTATCCATTTGAAGCATCAAGGTTATATTAGTTTTTGTTCTATTGTATTATATTTATATATTTATATTTGTATCATATTTACTAACAAATTCCAATTTTGTTTATTTTCCCTTTTTAAATGAGAAAAAAATGAAACAAAACAACTACTACGTTTAAATTTCTCTTCTTTCGTTTTTATTATAATGAAACGAAATATCATAAATAAAAAAATTGAAATTTTACAATACATGAACATATTTTAAACGGGTGGTTCTTACTTTTGTTTATGATTTATAAATTGGTAGAAGAACAGGAAAAAAGTTATGGAAAAAAATGAGACAATTTGTTATTAACTGGTTACGTTTTCTAAATTGTAGGCATTGATTACAAACAATATGAATAACGAGCATCTGTTTCGTGCAATCACTCCTACTCCCTTATGTTTATTTTTAATTTTTGAAATATATAAAGAAGATTTTTCTTCAAATTTTTTTGAGTAATGATTAGAACTTAAAAATAGATTCATTTGTGGAAACTGAAGTCAAATAGTGAACATTGTTAGAATGGTGTTAATTTAAAAATAGAAAAAATTGTATATTAATTATATATTAATAATGGTTCATATTAAATTTGTTTAAACAATTTATTTTTGTTGAAATTGGTGTTTTTATTATTTCATTCTAACAGTGAAAAGTGTTCGTTGCGGTTAAACATTTAATTGTGCAAAAATGGGGTGAGTTCATTCCATAATAAGTTACATTTTTTTGATTGATATATGGAGTTGGAAATGGTTGCCTATAAAATCAATATTCACATGGAGATCAAACCACTGGACGAGTGTTGCTTATTGCGAGGGTGGGACATTTGTGTTGTCTTGCATTTGCTGGGGATCTTCGCGTCCACTAGGATATCGTTATGTTAAACAGCGTTTTTTTGGAGTAAATATAATTGTTGGCGGAAGAAAATAGCAAACAAATTAAACCTGGCGTATAAAACATATTGATTGGAAGTTGACACAAAGGAAGACTACAATCAACAGTATTGTATTTTTATCATTTCTCTCAATGTGAATTCTAGTTTTGCATGTTAGATTAATAAATTAATTTTGTTTGTTGTAAAAGTTATAATGAAACGTCTTCGATAAATTATCTTTGTAAATTAGAAATCATTCTTGTGTAAGAGTCCGCGTTTTAGTCCGTACATTCGTTTATTGTTAAAATTTAAAATAACCTTTGAAAATAGATACCGAGGTATCTATAATAAAAGTCGATTGCGACAAATGGCGCCGAAACAGTGACAAGTTATATAACGGTAATCCGTTATATCGTTATATAACATACAATAAAATTTCATATATTAGTATTTTTTTTGATAATATTCTATATTTTGAACTTTTTTTGATATTTTTTTGTATTTTTAAATATCCGCATATAACGGTTTTTTTTTGTTATTGTAATATGTTGGATGTTTTAATACCTATATTAATTTTGTTATACCAATAATTTTTCGATATTTTTGATTTTGAATGATACGGTTAAATTTTGATAACGTTATTGTAATTTGTAATGATTTTGTTGCATCTATTGTTTGAAATTTGATTGAATTTTTTTATATATCTATTGTATTATTATATACTTATGGTGTTTTTTTATATACCTATTGTATTTTTTTATATGCTGTTGTATTATGATATGCCTATTATTTTTGATCAATGTTTATGATGCAACAAATGATTTTTTCAAATTTATAAGCGGTTTTGTACTGAAGCCGGAACTGGGGGCTGGAACTCTATACTGGTTTACTCGCAGCAACGATATTAACGTTAGTTTTTTTTATATTTTTTTAGTATTAGGGATGAAAGAACACAGCATCTGATTTTTGTTGAAACAGATGTTTAGGGTGTATCTTAAACAGATGCTGAGTTTTCTTTTCATCATTCAGGAGATTTTTTCGAGTGTCAATTTTAGGATTTTTGGACCTAACTCTACTCTGAACCTCACATATCGTTGCTGGGGAGAGATCGCGAGTTCGATCTTCCTCTCCGTCCCTTCTCCTACAATTCCTTTAAATTTTAATATTCAGTAATCGGTATGGGCTCTGCAGGGAAGATCTCTAAGTCTTATTATAAATAAATAAATAAATAACAAATATTGGATTTTACCAATAAATAAATAAATATTTTACTAATAAATAAATAAATATTTTCTTAAATAAATAAAGAAACAAATAAATATTTTTAAACTAATTTTAATTAAATCAATCATTTTTTATTGCACATGAATAAATAGCTTATAAGTAAATCAATCCTTTTTATTGCACATATATAAATAGTCAACCATTTATTTTCAATATATATAAGTTAATTGAAGGTTTTTAAGTTTGATAAATTGTGTAAAACAAGAGATTGGGAGTTGATTGGCAGAACGAAATAATCTATAAAGACATAACATATAAAAAAAAACGACATAATCTATAAAAATCGTTTTGTATGGGTTTATAGACTAATTCGTTTATAAACGAATTAACCTATAAAACCAAAATGAATTTGAAAAAAAAAGTCGGACAAGTGCGAATAAAATTCGCTCGCCAAGGGTTCCGTGAATGTAAAAGAACACATTATCAAAAATAAATGACATAAAGTTATGTTGTAAAGTCTTTATATCGCCAGACTATGGACGCATAACAGAATAAATGTTTAATCGTAAACGTCAATAGTAAATGTCAATCACATCTACATTGATCAAAAATGTTACTTGAGGTTAAATCTTATCCATAGCTGTTTATGTTAGCTAAAGTATTTTAATAGTCTAAATTGGGAATATTTGTTCTATAAATCAGCGTCGAAATATAGGGTGGTATACATACACTTAAAATAGCACTTTTTTCATCAATAACTAAAAAACTATGCATCGCAGAATTCTAAAAAATATTGCAATGTTTCTTAAATTAAGTGTTCTTTCAAATGACCCCCTACTCGCTTGGGTCAAAAAAGTTTTTTTTTACCCTCCTTACACCCATCCCCTAAACACACAGAAATATAATTATTTGTGAGTTCGCTATAATTTTCGTTCAAAATATAGCAAACTTCCTGTCTCTATGAATTTTTTCAATTTTTTCTGTCAATCAGTGTCGAAACGTAGGGGGGGGGAAACGGTCTGGAATTTGCAAATTTTTTAGAATAGCTCCAAAACGGTGTACCGGGAATTTCTAAAAAAAACTGCAATGTTTTGGAAATTCAGTGCTCTTTTAAATGATACCCCACTCGCTTGGGTCAAAAAAAATTTTTTTTTACCCCCCTGACACCCATCCCCTAAACACACATAAATATAATTATTTGAGAGTCCGCTATAATTTTCGTTCAAAATATAGCAAACTTCCTGTCTCTATGAATTTTTTCAATTTTTTCTGTCAATCAGTGTCGAAACGTACGGGGGGGAACGGTCTGGAATGTGCACATTTTTTAAAATAACTCCAAAACGGTGTATTGGAAATTTCTAAAAAAAATTGCAATGTTTTGGAAATTTGGTGCTCTTTCAAATGATACCCCACTCGCTTGGGTCAAAAAAAATTTTTTTTTACCTCGCTTACACCCATCCCCTAAACACACAGAAATATAATTATTTGAGAGTTAGCTATAATTTTCGTTCAAAATATAGCAAACTTCCTGTCTCTATGAATTTTTTCAATTTTTTCTGTCAATCAGTGTCGAAACGTAGGGGGGGGGACGGTCTGGAATTTGCACATTTTTTAGAATAACTCCGAAACTGTGTACCACAAAATTCTAAAAAAAATTGCAATGTTTTGGAAATTTGGTCTTCTTTCAAATAATACCCCACTCGCTTGGGTCAAAAATAGTTTTTTTTTACCCCCTTTACACCCATCCCCTAAACACACAGAAATATAATTATTTGAGAGTTCGCTATAATTTTCGTTCAAAATATAGCAAATTTCCTGTCTCTATGAATTTTTTCAATTTTTTCTGTCAATCAGTGTCGAAACGTAGGGGGGGGGGGAACGGTCTGGAATGTGCACATTTTTTAGAATAACTCAAAAACTGTGTACCACAAAATTCTAAAAAAATTGCAAAATTTCTGAAATTTGGAGCTCTTTCAAATGACACCCCACTCGCTTGGGTCAAAAAAGTTTTTTTCACCCTTCCCCACCCCAATCCCTTAAAAACACAAAAATATAATTACTTGAGAGTTCGCTATATTTTTCGTTCATAGTTTATCAAACTTCCTGTCTCTGTGAATTTTTTCAAATTTTTCTGTTAATTAGGCTCGAAATGCAAGGGGGGGGGACCAACTTTTTGTGTCACTTTATTGATAATAATTCAAAAACTGTGCATTGAAAAATTCTAAAAAAATGGCAATATTTCTAAAATCAAGTGCTCTTTCCAATGACACCCCACATGACCTGGTTTTAAATGATGTTTTTACCCCTTAACATTCCCACCCCTTTAATAAATATAGTTATTAGTGTCTGCCACTTTTCTATATTTTTCATTAAAAACCTACTCAATTTTCTATCATTCCAAATATATTTCAAGATTTTCGATGAAGTAGGGTCGGAGTTAATCGGGGCAATAAAACATCCCGAAAACATCATTTTTCAAAATTATACAAAAACTGGTGAGGTGAAAAATTCCAAAATATATTTTTAAATAATGCTGAAATGAAGCCCTTTCATATGATACCCCACTCGTCTCGCTAAAAAAATGTATTTTTTCAAAGGCTTTACATCGTACCTCCTTAAAACAAACGAACACAACTTTATTTATTTTTTAACCCGCCATCATGTGTGGATAGGATAGTTTTATAAGCACCTCAAATTTTAAGTTCATCGGATTAATGGTTCACGAGATAATCGAAATAATGTGAAAAACACGTTGTACTCTCACCAATAGTGTTCCGTATAAAAAACGGAACCCTAAAAAATGACATAGTCTATAAACTGAAAAGGAGTTTATAGACTAAATCGTTTTGAAACGAATTAGTCTATAAAATTTATTTTTATAGAATATGTCGTTTGAGAATTTATAGACTAATTCGTTTTCAAACGAATTAGTCTATAAAACCCAAAAATTCAAAATTTATAGATTAATTCGTTTTCAAACGAATTAGTCTATAAATTTTGGAAATGCAGATTTATAGACTAATTCGTTTGAAAACGAATTAGTCTATAAATAATTTTCGAGCTCATCACCAATCTTATTTGGTTGTGTGAGTGTGAGCGTGCACAACTGGCAGAACGAAATAATCTATAAAGATATAACTTATAAAAAAAACGACATAATCTATAAAAATCGGCAGAACGAATAAATGCGTGATTTACGAATGAAAAAATATATGATTTTCCTTAATCGAACTGCGATGAAACGTTTTCATTTTTTATTGAATTTGTTTTTTATTATTATTTTCACAACAAAAGTGTGATTTTCCTTAATCGAACAATCAATAATTATTCTACCCATCTATCGTTATTGTTATATTGAAATTGCTGTGGTTACTGTTAGCCATTTTCACGTTTGTCCCAATTGTAATAAATCATATGCTTTTTAATCATACTGTAGAAAAAGTATTTTTTACTTAGTTCATAGTACATGGGGTCAAAAGTATCCTTAGCTTTATTCAAATACGCGAATAATTTATCAAATTTATATAATTTCTGCTCCCAGTTAAGACCAACAGCATTCTTGTTGTAGAAATAAATTATTGAAACTGGTAAAGCTGGATCGACCAAACCGTTGCCATGGAAAAAAATGGCAAGTGTCAGGCGTTCATTCTAATTGAAATTTGATGAGAATAAAATTTCCAATGCGAAAGCAGGCCATGTTTCAATTGGCCAGAAAAGATGCGAAATATTGTTTTTCATTCCACGGTTCCGACGATCCGCTAATATGATTCTGGCTATATTTTTGTTGTGCGAAACTTCCGCTCTTGAATTTTTTGGTGTGTCCATCATCTGCATTAGCGTGACTATCGTTCAGCGTGTTGTCATTTCCATCGTTATGCCATTTGATGAATGCACTGCTTGTCGATGGCTCATCTGAGTTGAATGCACTAGGCGAATCTTTGCATTTTTCAATAAATTCATCGTCGCTATCGTTTAAAAGAGACTTCAAATTTGGACAAGATGACGGTTCTGGTTTCTCTGGGCCATTAATTTTTTGCTTTTTTAACAATGGCTCACTCAAAATCTCACTGCGAATTAATCTGTGTTTTGTTCCGTTTAAAATGCAATTAACGTCATTTTCAAGTTCGTCCATTGTTTTATTCAACTCATCGTCACTTTCTTTTTTTGCTTCGTCGTCAGAAGAATCAAACAAATCAAAAATTGTACGCAAACCCAAAAATGGGAATTGGTAATCGGACCGATCAATATCCATATCGCGTAAAAAATAACGACTTCACTTTACCAAATACTGACAGGAACTGATCGCAGATGATAATCATGCCGAAATATTCTCTGCACACACATACCACACATACGAACACATTATTATTTTTCAAACGAATTAGTCTATTAAAACTGAAAGTTTAAAATTTATAGACTAATTCGTTTGAAAACGAATTAGTCTATAAAATTTTCGTTCAATTTTTAGGGTTCCGTACTTTAAAAAAGTAAAAACGGTACCCTATTGGTGAGACTTCGGTGTCCGTCCGAATTTCTACATAATCAATTTACTCACAAACTATAAGTGCTATCAACTTGAAATTTTCTACAGTTTTTAAACGTGTTTTTCCACGCCTACTGATAACAAAAAAATTCAAATATTTGTTTTAATCTATATTTTATGAACATAGATAAGGAGATAGTAAAACAAAAGTTTTTTGTAAGGAATCGAGTTTGGTCTAGAAAAATCGAGAAAGTTCAAAATATTTCAAAAAAAAATTTCAATGATTTTTCGACTGCTTAGTTTTTTTGATATTGCCATAAACGGGTATTGTCATTCCTGTCCCCCCCCTTTAACTTCGAACATTAGAAAAGAAAAAATTTGAAAAAATTCATGGTTATGGTCAATGTTGTAAAGATTGAATCAAAACTATAGCGGTCGGGTCATCATTTCAAATGTGATTCTGAGGGGGTTGAGAGTGGAAATTTTGACAAAAAATTATTTTTGACCTCAGTGAGTGGGGTGTCATATGAAAGGTGATTTTTTTTCTAGTCCAAGCCAATTTTTTTTGCAATTTTTAAAAGCGCAGTTTTTGAGTTATGTTAAAAAATGTGACAAAAATTTCCTGTCCCCCCCTCTTAACTTCGAACATTACAAAAGAAAAAATTTGAAAAAATTCATAATTATGGTCAATGTTGTAAAGATTGAATCAAAACTATAGCAGTTGGCTCATCATTTCAAATGTGATTCTGAGGGGGTTGAGAGTGGAAATATTGAAGAAAAATTATTTATGACCTTGTTGAGTGGGGTGTCATATGAAAGGTGATTTTTTTTCAAGTATAAATCAATTTTTTTTGCAATTTTCCCGCAGGAGGGATCGATTTTGATCGATTATGATCAATGTTGATCTACGGGTCTGACTACCCTGCGTACTCCAGTCCCTGCCATTGACATATGAGTTAGCGTGAGATATCACATACCACTGGCAATGGCAGGAGATGTCATTAGCCAAGATGATATCTTAGGGTGCTGGCGGACGAACTTTAATTAGTCAACGGCAGCACTTCCAGTCTTAGCTGGGCAGCGTTCCGTAGCGGTACCGCTCATTAGCTCTTCCGAGGAATCGAACCAACACGTAGTTATGTGTGGGCTTTGTGCCTCGGTTGAGGTGGTGGGCGGTGCGTCTGGGGTGCGCTGCATCAGCTGGATATTGGCATTTAGTTTTGTTTTGTTTTCTGCAAATTTCTCACAATTTGTTTTTCACTTATTATTTTGTTATTATTTCTTCATCTTATCATGAAATATTGGCATATGTCATATTTTGTAGTATGATAGGATTTTTTACTTAGTTATGCATTTTAAAATAAAACACAAAAAAATAAAAATAAACATTTTGATATATATATGGCAGTACAACCGAAAAAAAATAAGTCTGCAAGTGGTAAAGCAAATTTGCGCAATCCACCCGCCCATAAAGCGGCATGTCCACGGAATTTGCAGGGACAAAACATATATGAATCAATAAAAAATTTTAAAATACATGTTCAAAACATCTGCGGATTGAACGCTAACCATGACCACGTGCAACATCATCTTGAGCACGACAAACCGAACATTCTATTCCTTACAGAAACACAAGTTTCTGAAAATTTTCTCTTTATAGAATCGCTTAATTCCAAATATAGGCTCGAATCAGCTTTCAAACTCCATCAGGGCGTATGCGCATTCATTCATGAGAGTGTTGCGTACACGCGCTTTCCAAATTTTGAACTACACGGTGACGGCTTCAATACAATGGTTTTAAAGATTTGTCTTCCAGAAATGACTTTTTTTACAATAGCTTTATACCGGTCCCCCAACAAACGTAACCCAAACTTTTTTAATATACTGACAAAAATTATGGACGAGATTAGAGCAAAGTCCCCTAATTGTGAAGTTATCGTTACCGGTGACTTCAACGTTCACAACAAATCATGGTTGGAATTCTCCAAATCGACCGACGATGTTGACAATAGTGGAAAACTGGCAGAAATTTTTGCCGCGTCTCAGGGCCTATTCCAAATTGTTAAAAGCCCGACTTTCACTCCCCGTAATGGCGGTGATAATAGTTTTCTACTAGATCTCTATCTTACCACAATGCCAGATATTACGAGTGTCGATGTTGCGAAAGGTAGTATTGGAAATTCTGATCATTATTTAATCTCATCAGTTATCAAAACTGATTTACTTAAAACTACAGCTCCCAAACCCCGTAAAATATTTCACTACTCAAAAATGGATAAGAGTGGTCTTCAAAATTTTTTCCATGGTTTCCCTTTCGACCGTCATTGTTTTTACACTGACAATGTAAATGTTTCTGCTCAAAACTTTACAGAAACCATCCAATTTGCTATCAATAAATTTGTCCCTTTCTCCATAGTAAAACCCAAACAAAAATACTTGTATTCGAAAGCTGCCAAAACGGCACTTAGAAACAAACGTAGATCATTTAATATTTGGATTCATAACAAAACTCCCACTAATCGATCCCAATATCTAAAGGCCAACAAAATATCTAATCAGATTATCTCAAACGAAAAGTCCGAAATTGACAGAGCGAAAGCCTCAAAACTTACGTCTATGTCTGTTTCTGACAAGAGTTTCTACAGTGCCATTAATTCTTTAAATTCTGGTACAAAATTTTCTATTCCCCCTATTATTGATGGTGATTTAATCGTCAATGATCCCGCAAGAAAAGCTAACTTGTTCGCTGAACGCTTTGCTCTGAACTCCACTGTTTTGGAAACTCCTAAAGAAATACCCCAAATCCAGTCTTCAGGAGTTAATATGAATGAACTTCACTTCAAACCCAAAATAGTCGCTAAACTTTTAAAGGGGTTAAACATCAACAAAGCATCAGGAATGGACAATATTCCACCCATTATTTTAAAAACCTTTTCCAAAGAACTTGCACCAACTTTAACTAAAATATTCTACCAATCCTACAAATCTGGTATATTTCCCTCGTGCTGGAAGTTGGCAAATGTCCAGCCCGTCCTCAAAAAGGGACCAAAATCCGATATCTCAAATTATAGGCCAATAGCTTTACTATCGGTCCTATCCAAAGTCTATGAGCATTATATTAATACACATATTTCAAAATTTCTGGAAGAAAATCATTTAATATCCGACAGCCAATACGGTTTTCGAAACAAAAGATCAACTACCGATCTATTAAACTATGTAGCGCATTGTTGGAACAGCATACTTGATAAAGGTGGTGAAACATACGTTATCGCTTTAGACATCTCCAAGGCATTCGATCGAGTCTGGCATGCCAACTTAATCAACAAGCTCGTTGCGTACGGTTTTCATCCCAATGTTGTGAAGCTGATTCAAAATTTTCTATCCGACCGATACATTTCGGTAACCTTAGACGGATATTCTTCTGAGTCTAAACTAATTAACGCTGGTGTACCCCAAGGCTCAGTATTGTCCCTAACCCTATTTTTGATTTATATCAACGAATTGTTGAAAATCACCAGCAACCCAATAAATAGTTTTGCAGATGATAGTACTCTGCACAAGTCGTTCGAGCCCCTTCCTTCAAAAGGTAAAATGCACGAACGAATTAATCCTGCCCGGAGAGACGCTGCCATAAACGTGAACAAAGACCTGAATAAAGTCGCCGACTGGGGTGACCAAAACCTTGTCAATTTCAACTCCACCAAAACACAGCTGTTGATTGTTTCCAGATTAAAGACCGAGTTCCCCAAAGATATTTTATTTAGTATGTGTGATGAACCAATAGGTGAATGTAAAAACATTCGTTTATTGGGTGTTGCAGTTTCAAATGACCTACTCTGGAACGATCATGTAATGGCGATGGCAAAAAGCGCGTCTAAAAAACTCGGCCTCCTAAATAGATGCAAAAAATTTTTCACTCCATACCAATTGCTCCATGTTTATAAGTCCTATATTCGTCCCTGTATGGAGTACTGCTGTCAAGTTTGGGGTGCTGCCTCTGTTTCCATCTTGGCCCTCTTGGACTCTGTTCAAAAGCGAGCTATACGAATTGTAGGTGATCGAACTTTGACATCAAAACTTGATTCCCTACAACATCGTCGCACTGTTGCTGACCTCGTTGTTTTTTACAAATATCGTCATCAGCAGTGCTCAGATGAAATCAGCGGCATCATGCCTCAGACTTATTCTTACCCCCGTTCCACTCGGCAATCGGCTGCCGCAACCAGTGAAACGGTAAAGATCCCGCGCTGTCATACTGGCAGATCGCAGAGAGACTTCTTTGTCCGAACTGCGTACAAATGGAATAGTTTGCCGGAACACTTAGTCTCAGGTGGCTTCAACCCACAGATGTTTAAAAAAAGCGTTAATCTACACCTCAGAACGCCAGTTGTTGTGGGACCCAGGTCTAGACCTAGGTCTTAAAAGGTATTTATGTGTTGTTGTGACACATATTCTAAACCCTATTACACAACACATTTTATAAAAAAAAAAAAAAAAAAAAATTTTCAAAAGCGAAGTTTTTGAGTTATGTTAAAAAATGTGACAAAAATTTCCTGTCCCCCCCTCTTAACTTCGAACTTTACAAAAGAAAAAATTTGAAAAAATTCATGGTTATGGAAAATGTTGTAAAGATTGAATGAAAACTGTAGCGGTCAGCTCATCATTTCAAATGTTATCTTGAGGGGGTTGAGGGTGGAAATTTTGAAAAAAAAATATTTTTGACCAAGTCGATTGGGGTGTCATATGAAAGATTGATTTTTTTCTAGTCCAAAACAATTTTTTATGTAATTTTAAAAAGCGCAGTTTTTGAGTTATGTAAAAAAATGTGAAAAAAATTTCCTGTCCCCCCCCCCTTAACTTCGAACATTACAAAAGAAAAAATTTGAAAAAATTCATAATTATGGTCAATGTTGTAAAGATTGAATGAAAACTATAGCGGTTGGCTCATCATTTCTAATGTTATTTTGATGGGGTTGAGGGTGGGAATTTTGAAAAAAAATTATTTTTGACCTTGTTGAGTGGGGTATCATATGAAAGGTTGATTTTGTTCTAGTCCAAAACAATTTTTTATGTAATTTTCAAAAGCGCAGTTTTTGAGTTATGTTAAAAAATGTGAAAAAAAATTCCTGTCCTCCCCCTTAACTTCGAACATTACAAAAGAAAAATATTTGAAAATATTCATGGTTATGGGCAATGTTGTAAAGATTGAATGAAAACTATAGCGGTCGGATCATCATTTCAAATGTTATTTTGAGGGGGTTGAGAGTGGAAATTTTGACAAAAAATAATTTTTGACCCCCACTCGGCATATGAAAGGTGAATTTTTTTCTAGTCCAAAACAATTTTTTTGTAGTTTTCGTTTTTTTCGGTTTTGATTCATTTGATTAAAATTCTAAAATTGTGTTTTGTGAAGGACTATTCACGTAAAATAATCGTAGAAGAGGATAAATTTTACTACGTTGTAGGAAATGTATATTATAGTAAATATTGAGTGAAACGAAGTAAAGAAATGAACAAACAAGATCAGATTAGATCAACACAGTTTAACAAGTCAGATGAACTAAACTTCAGGCGAAAGGCGTTATGTTGAAAAATTATGCAATAACATACCAGATACCTGTTTGCTATTCGATAGATTATCATTTAATATGGTTGCATTGCAAATGTTCTCTGTGAAGTTGATCACTAATTACAAACATTTTTGAAATTTTTGAACTATTGAACTACTGTTGAACTAGAAAATTGTTACAGTCAAGTTAATCGAGGTTGGGGATCTGTTCTTTTCGTTAAGTCTGATACAGTACCACCAGTGCAGAAAAATAGTAGCCACCATCACTTTGAGTTTAGCTCTGCTGGCAGTCATTGTGAATGTTCAACTAGCTGAAGTACAAATCCTGTTGGTATACTATACCGATCTCCCCAATGTTCAGTAGACAAATCACTCGACTGTGTTAACAATGCACTCGTTGGAAATAATTTGACGACACTTTTTCTCCGTTTTTTCCGTTGGTTTCAATAAAAATTCTCAAAACTGGCTCTCAAACTATTTTCTACAAAAAAATTTACAAAGAAAAATTCATGAACCAACAACAGTTGAGGCTACCACAATTGATAATGTATTTTCCAATATAAATAATTTAGAAGCTGGCGTTATTGAAGCTTTCTTTAGCCACCATAAACAGCTTTGGGTAAGATTCAACCCAACTTGAAACTATACTTACAAAAACTGTTTTTTTCTCATATTATATACACGGAACCCTCAGCGAGCGAATTATATTCGCACTTGCCTGACTTTTTTTTATAGATTATGTCGTTTTTGAGTTTATAGGTTATTTCGTTTGGAAACGAAATAATCTATAAAAAAAGAATTTTATAGAATATGTCGTTTTTATTTTTATAGATTTAAATTTATAGATTATTTCACCGCGCCGAGTTGATTGCATAGGAATTTTTCTCATTGTGGTCGCGCTTTACGTTTTTGTTTTCTTTTTCGTGGCTTGGAACTTGACAGCATGTTTCAATAGCAATTCGAAAATTTTCGAACCGCTCTGGTAAACTATACAGTAATAATATAGATAGTAATTATCAATGTCTATTACAATATCTATTCCCTTTAATTTATTTTCAACGCCAAAAAATCAGATTCGTGTTTTTCAGTATTGTCTTCTAGAGAAAATTTCTTTAAAATTTATTTTTTCAATATAGCTGCCTTAAAGAAAAAAAAAACAATATCCCATAGAGGAAAGCACCACGGGCCCAAGCTCGGCCCAGGCTTGACCCAACTATGAAGGACTCTGGGCCGAGCTTGTAATCCAGGCTTGGCCCAGGCCTGGTATAAGTCTGGAGTGATAACGATGGGCCATGCTCGCTTGCCAGGACCTGGTCATGCTTTAATACCAGGGCTGGCCCATGCTCTAATGCCTGGACTGGGCCATGTTTACTTCCCAGGATTGGCCCATGCTCTAATGCCAGGACTGGCCCATGCTTTAATACCAGGGCTGGCGCATACTTTAATGCCTGGACTGGGCCATAATTACTTCCCAGGACTGGTCCATGCTCTAATGCCGGGACTGGGCCATAATTTTCCATTAATTAAAAAATGGGATTAATAATTATGTACGCATATAAACAGTAGGTCTATTTTTATTATCTGAATGAAATACATTATAAACTAACATACTATAATGAAAAAACAACTTTTCGAGTTATTATATAACACGAAAAAAATTATTAATTATAAAAATTCAAATTGCAAAATATTTTCCAGACGATGATTTTTTGAAAATCGAAACCGGTAGAAAAATTATAAAAAATAAGTGAGTAATAAATGGTGTTTGTAATTGTTTTAAAAAAATAAAACAGTTTTTTAATCATTATTTAAATTATGGATTATTCACGTCGCACTCTGAACAAACAATATTAATTATATAACTTATTCATTAATTAATCTTTTTTTTCAACTTTATTTTATCCTTATATTTTTTTGTTTAATATAATTTTTGGTATTTAATATTTCACTGATTATATCTAACGATACGTTATTAATTAAATATAAATATTAATCAGTCGAATTACTTAAATTAGCCACAGTCAGTAGAATAAAATTGAATGATTAAAAAACAATTCTTGTTATATAATCTTAATTATATTTTTATTCTCTATTGCGCTGAGCGCGTCCACCGTCTCTGTCTTTTGCTCCGGATAAAAAGCTACTAACAGCAGTTATCACCGACAATTTTTCTTTGGCCGTTTGATATTTTGCCATTAAAAATTCTGCAAGCATAAAAATGATAGTATATTGATATTTCACATTTAAATAAAGCTTTATTTTTCTTCCACAACCGCTGTATTCCAATTGAACTTCTTTTTTGGTGATTTCCTCCAGTATCTTGTAGACATCATCTTCATATTTTTTACATCCAGCCGACACCATTTGAAATATTTCAATCTATAAATAATGAATACTTTGTTTAATAAAATGTAATTCATTTGTAAATAATATTCACATTATTTTTTAGTAATTTTTATATAATATTTTTATCATTTGTAAATACCAATGCATTGCGTTTTTATTCATTATCTTTTAAAGACTCATCAAAGGCTACAAATTTTTCAATGTCTTCATATGGCAAATCGTCGCCGATGATGTTCCAAGCTTTTTGTTTACTCGGTGCATGTTCTAACTGCTGAACGACTTCTAATATTTTTTTAAATTGTTGTCCAATTGTGTAATTGACGCTTCCTTTTATCTTTGCAATTTCAGTGCAGATAATACGCTGCAAATCATAGATTCACTCTCAGTGCTCTCAACTTCAATTGTTTTAAAAGCTTTTTTCAACCGACGTAAACCTTGATCATAGTCCCCTGAAATGACAATAAAATATATTACTACAACACTGAGCACCATTATTGCCATTATTAGGTTAAAATTCGATAACATTGGTAAAAACAAAATTTAATTCTACAATTTAAAACTTCTAAAAGATTAAATTCAATATTAAAATCAATTTGGATGTTAATTACAAGATATTACCTCGGAATAATTTTATTACTATAAATAAAATAATTGATGTGCGTAAATACTTACTAGCTTTGCTGATAATCTTGATTGGATACTATAGCCATGTCTCGAAAGGTCCGACTTCAAGCTTAACCCATTTCTTTACCTTGTCTTCATCGTTGTTTGGCGGCCATAAACACATAGTTTCATTGTCAGTAAGCCAATCGATCGGTACTAACTCTAGCGTTTTCTTATTGTTTTTTACTTCATCGAACTCAATCACTGCGTATTTTTTAATAATTTCACTCATTTTAAAAGTAAAAAGCCAACTTGACACAATGACTCGTGAGCAATTAAAAATGTTAACTATAGCACACGATGCACATACGACATTCACTAAAAAATGTTAGCGCCTGGTTCGGTGGTGATGGGCTTAAAATAATATGATTAGACTTAAAGCCTTAAAAAGGTCCCGATATCAAACAATCGAGACAATTGTGTAAACCGAAAACCAGTGAACTAATAGTGAATGTTGGAATTTGAATAATTATTTTAAAACTTATTAAATAGAAAAATTATGTTTATGGCTCTTCCCTAACGACGCCCTTTACGGCACTCCATATCTTTTGGTATACGCTCTAGGGAATTTGCGGTTCTTCACAGAAACTAAACTAATGATTCGCGTGACTAAATTAATGCTGAAACCATTGAAAAGCTGTCAATCAGCTATGTAGAAAAGTTATATAAATCTTAATCAACAACAACAGCCATGTTCGTTAAACACAGTTAGATCCTTCTCTGTTGTGGCTATTATAATTCAACTATAACCACGAGAACCTCCAAATTCGAATAGAACGCAAAGTTAACTGGAAACTTGCCGTTGATCCTTAGCTTGTTTTATGTTACTTTACTGGATATTTATTTTTCTGTGCTCGTTCAAAATTTTCAATTATGTGAGTCGTCCATCGGTTTCTGGGTTCGAGAAGAATTTGTATACCATTGTTAGACATAGCAATGATTGCTATTATTTTACATTCTGAATTCCGTTTTAATTATATATTTTAATGGCAATCCGAGCATTGTAGTGACACACAAAAACATGATTTTAGGGAATTTTACCCACCTTCATAGAGGATACAATAATTTTTAATAAATTATCAGTTGTAATTTCCCAAGGGCGGTGATAATTCGAAATAATTTTTTGCTAAAAATTTCGAAAGCAAGTATATTGATAAATATCACTTTTATCAATACCACTTGCTTGAGGAATTTTCCAAAAAATTATGAGAATTTATTTATGAGTTAATTATTTCAAAATTAGGCTGAAAATTTTTTGCCTTAGTTTTATTTTAATTTAACCCAATGAAATTCTCTAAAATGTAATGACATCATTCAATTTCACCAATATAATTTGAATTATACTAATAACAAATATTTATACGTCTGGCCTACTGGGGTTTAAAAATTATCAGTCTAATTTTGAAATAATTAACTGATATCATAGTAGGCCAACGTATAAAAATAATTCACTTATTGTATGGAATAAATTCACTTATTGACTTTGATATCACTTAAATATTTTTTATAATACGTAATCAGTTAATTACGTATTATAAAAAATATTTAAAGAAATGAAAAATGGCAAAAAATTTTCTAAACGAATTTCCTTTGTTCGTTGATAAATTCTCGTAATTTTTGGGAAAATTCCTCAAGCAAGTGGCCTACGGCCTCGTGCTTTTATCAATATACTTGCTTTCGAAATTTTTAGCAAAAAATTATTTCGATTTATCACCGCCCTTGAAAAATTACAACTGATAATTTTTAATATCCCAGTAGGCCAGACGTATAAATATTTGTTATTAGTATAATTCAAATTTTATTGGTGAAATTGAATGATGTCATTACATTTTAGAGAATTTCATTGGTTTAAATTAAAATAAAACTAAGGCAAAAAATTTTCAGTAGTAATTTCCCAATGACAGTGATGATTCGAAATAATTTTTTGCGAAAAAAACTCTGGATACCCAAAACAATTAACAATAGAATTAATCAAGGAACATCATTATAATTGTATAGCTGCTCATGTAGGAGTGAAGAAGACTGGTGGTCTTCGTCACCTATAAAGGTAACAAACCATATATTGTACCCACCAATGCAATCTCGGTTTGTCTCTGATCAACCATGGCAGTGTACATATTTTTATTAATTTTTCGGGTACGTATCCTAGACAAAATCCGGGATTACTGATCTCCTAATTGTCCTTGATATTCGGTCTAAATTCATATTAATCATACCCCTCAGAAATGTAACTTCACCTTCAGTGGATGCTTTCTTGGGGCATAAAGTTTTTCAAACATATGGTGTTCCACAGTGTCTTCGCAGGTAAACAATGGTATACAATTCCTCATTAATTCTTTCCAGAAGAAACTGTTGTCGGAATTCACTATATATTCAAATTTACGAATTCAGAAGGTACGGTCATGGGGACTTACCATTTTGAAGACAGCAGATGACATTTAAATGATCCCCGATTAGTTTTAAATCTCTGTTAACTTATTTTGTATTAGTTGCTTTAGTATAGATCCCTGTTAATTTATTTTGTAATAGTTTTCTTATTGTCTTTTTTTAATTTATTTTCTTTGCTATTTTTCTTAAAATTAATTTTTTTTACTTTACAGCTTTGATACGGTGCTAGGATTAAGATTTCGGTCATAAGACAGCATTAGAAGCAAGGAGGGCAAGCATCAGAAAACGGTTTATCCTCTATTTTCTGGTGGCATCAGAACATGCCCAGTAAACGAGAGTAAAAATAGAAATGTAGTACCTAATATAAAAGATTGAAAGATTAATGGGGACCACACTAATTATAGAGCAGCATATTAGGTAAGAGATATTTCAAACTATGTGAAATTGTCACGTATGAAGCACTTAGCTAGAACAGGATCTTTTCTTCTAAGAAGAAGGGTGAAAAATGGATAGAGAAACCTCCATGTATTTACAAACTAAGAAAAAACTAAGATATATCCTAGAATGTCAAAGAAAATATTGTTAGGACTAGTTCTACTTCATTTTGAGGTTAATAGTATAACAACGGAAACCATCAAGAAAGACAAGATGATTGCCATCATGTCGAACAATCAAGCAGCTGCTAAAGGCATCAAGTACATACACCATCACATCCAAAACAGTTATAGAATGTGAGGAAAAACTAAACTTGGTAATGGTAAAAAGATGGCTTTTCTTGTCAATCTTCAATAACCCATTACACTCCGGTTTGTAAATAAGTTTTAAGCAATAAAACTGAATGAACTGATGAAATTACAATACAACATGATTAGAACATTTATAGACGGCACTAAACGGCACAGTCTTCATGGTCAGTTCATAAAAATCTTGACCTTTGAAAAAAAATAGTAACAAGATAACAGTTAACTGAAATCCTGGTCATGCGAGCAGTGCAGGTAATGATGACGCCTACCGACTATTAAGGATAAGAGCAATAAAACTTTTTTCGGCCTGATATACTTTTATTGAATTTTACGTAATGATCTAATGCCTGGGATAAGACTACCTGCTTTAAACTGTCAAAGGAACTGATTAAGTTGTTCAAATAATAGGAAAAAATTTTATCTAGGAATTTATTGTATTTATAGGCATGAGTCGCATGACCTGCATATACAATGCACTCTACATGTCCAAAAGTTTCTAATGGTAATATCCCAATATAAATTTTTTTTTCACAACAAAAAAATTATAACGACTTCATAATTTTTACATAATCAAAATCCATTCATTTCAATATAGAACTGCAGCTAGTTGTTATTTACATCATAAGATGAAATTAAAAAGAAAACACAAAAAACTTTCTTATCTATTTACAGTTTTTCTCTATGATTATGATTATTATTATTATTATGATTATTAAATATTGCAAAAGTTTGAATTTTTTTCTCCAAACATTAAAAAAATAAAAATTAAAAACAGAAAAACTTTTTCGAACGACTATGATCATCTTACTTTTCATTTCCTAAGTTCCTATTTCTCCTTCTTTTTTTTTTTTTTTTAATTTTTAATAAATAATATTACTATTTCATCTTTGTGGACCTTTTACATTTATCCTTATTTTAAACTATTTTATATCATAGAATTTTCTACTTGCAAAATTAAAATAGAAAATATGCATAAAACCGAAAAAAAAATATAATTTTTCTTTTCTATAAAATAAGGAAAAATTTTCCGATTATTTTTTAACTTTAGTTTTAAGGATAATCTTATGAGTTATTTTAATATTTTCTTCAATAATTATTATAATAAATTTTAAAACTAACTTTTCTTCATTTATATATATATATATATATATATATATATATATATATATATATATATATATATATATATATATATATATATAATATAATATATATATATATATATATATATATATATATATATATATATATATATATATATATATATATATATATATATATATATATATATATATATATATATATATATATATATATATATATATATATATATATATATATATATATATATATATATATATATATATATATATATATATATATATATATATATATATATATATATATATATATATATATATATATATATATATATATATATATATATATATATATATATATATATATATATATATATATATATATATATATATATATATATATATATATATATATATATATATATATATATATATACTAGCGGGACCCGGCGTGCTTTGCTACGCCTATAGAAAAGTTTGTGCGCGTACATTTTGTTGAATAAGCAAAAATAATTTCAAAGAGTCGGAATAAGAATAGAAAGCGTATTTTTTAATTTTTCCGTTTGGGAAATATGAATAACAGAGAGCATTAGCATTCTAGCTGATAAATCTAGATGGATTGATAATCGAACGGCATGTCAAAATTTGAAAGTGATTGGTAAAGAGTTTTGGAGAAATTTTTAAGCTTGTTGTCGAATTTCCAATTCGATTAGCATTCACACTATTAATAAGTCACAAGGCCAAACAATGTCAATTTGTGGGCTGGACCTAGAAACCTCGTGCTTTTCGCATGGTCAATTATATGTTGCGTGTTCGAGGGTTGGAAAACCTTCAAGTTTTATCGTATATGCCCCTGAAAATATTGCAAAAATTATAACAATATCAAAATTTGAAACTTTTTACAAAATTTCAAAAACTATAAAAAAATCAAAAATTCAAACTTCTTCAAATTCTAAAAATATTCCAAAAATTCTTACAAAATCAAAAATTGAAGCTTTTTTCAAAATTCTAAAAATATTTATAAAATTCAAAATTCATAAATTCAAAAATTCAATTTGTTTTCAAAATTATAAAAATATTAACAAAATTAAAAATACAAACTTTTTTCAAAATTCCAAAAATTATAATAAAAACAAAAATTTAAACTTTTTCAAAATTCTAAAAACATTCCGGAAATTCTTACAAAATCAAAAATTGAAACTTTTTTCAAAATTCCAAAAATATTGAAAAAATTTAAAATTCACAAATTCAAATTGCATGTTCAATCACATTTCATGACATACAAATAATTAATTTTATTTTTTTCCAAAAAATTGGGTAAAAATTAAATGAAACATTCTTTTGACACACTGACAATATTTTTTTGACAAAATTATAATGAAATAATCTACTTTTTGATCTCACATACGAATCCCGACTATCAAGATTTCTTTAAACTCAAGGTTACTACTCATTATCACCTAAAACTACCGTTTTTAAGCAAAAAATATGAAAATTTCCTTGTTTTGACACTCTTGACGATTTTTTTGACACACTTCTGGTACAGTTATCGAACATATCGTCCTGACGGCTATTTTTATTGAGTGTGCCTGTTTTTAGAAATAAAAATTTTTGAAATCCTTTCAGCGGTTTTCTAGATTTCGTAAGTGGGGGTAGGAATTTCAGATTTCTAGATTTCGTAAGTGGGGGTAGAAATTCCTACCCCCACTAAAAAGTGGGGGTAGGAATTTCACTTTTGTCTCGAGAATGTAATACTCATGTCTTTCAGACCGAAGTAATTGAAAAAAATTGTATTCCCGAATAGTTTCGTTTAATAGCCAAAAAATTCAAGTTATACAATACAGCCACTATTATTGATCTCAATGAATTGCAGGTAGAATGTCGATCAGAATTGATAATCGCTGACAAATGTTATCTACAAATATATTGTAGGTGGTACGAAGTTCACCGAGTGGGTCTTATAGTAAAAATTTGTAATTTTAATTTAAATCAGTGCTAATCGGTGTACAATATTTTTAGTTAACCTGTTTTTTGCTAATACAATAAGATTTGCTGATTTACCCACACGTGAGCATGCAACATATAGTTGCCCATGGGAGAAACATGGATTTGCCAAGTCCAAGCCACAAATGGACATTGTTTGTCCTTGAGACTTATTTATGGTCATGGCGAAAGCCAAACGAATAGGAAATTGAAGTCTTTTGAATGGTATTGGAGAATCTGATGGTATCAATGGAGAATCTGATGGTATCAACTTTTTATTATTATTTTTTAATATCAGCACAATGCTTTAAACTGTAGCTAGCTTCATTCTTTATTGATCATGAGGAAAAAGTTAAGAAATTTTAAACTTTTTCATTGAGAAAAATATATTTCAAAAATAAATTTTTTTTCCTCAAAATAAATTTTCATACAAACTTGGTAAAAGTAATTGCATTGTGCATGCACTGTAATGTTTTTGGGGCTTAAACTGTTTCTAAACGTTAAAGGCTTAAAATAGCTAAATCGTTTTTATGCCTTTTTGGACAATTTATTAACCTTTCAAAAACGTCCATGAAATAATGATTTTAAGCGGCGTTTAAAAGTAATATTAGAAAAGAAGTAATAAATTATGTGCAATACCCTAGCAAACTATTGTTTTAATACAGATTTAGTGACAATACAAATTAGTTATCATCAATATAGCATTTACTGTTTTTTGTCAAACCAAATTTGAAATTTTCCACCTCCGTGATTTTGAATCTAAAATATAAATAAAAAGCAAAAAAAAAACGGAACAACGTGACTTGATTCGTACTCGAAACTTTTTGGTTGATAGCTCATGTTATTGGCCATTACGTTATCTAGACGTATTTACTACTAACCGTAATTTTGGGTATTTATAAAGAAATCATTAAAATTAATAAACTTTAAAGTCGTGTTGTCAAAATTCTAATGATTTCTAATGAATTTTAATGTTTTTAAGACGTTCGGTAAAGTAGATTTTTTCTGTATTATTTGAAATTGAAATTTAGTCGTTTTTCGCAGAAATATAATTTTTTGTTTTGCTTTATCTTCTTGTAAAAAAATTAAATTACGAAAAAACAAATATTGAAAAACAAATATTACATGAATTTCAACACCACAATCTGGCAAAATTTATTCAAATGCGATAGCAGAGTAAATTGAAATTTTTGAGTCAATTTGCAGATTTAATTTCAATTTCATCGATAATGGGCGGCCACGGCAATTATTATTTTAAATAAAATTATTATTTTTAAACAAATTTATTAGTACTTACACAATTTTAATTTATTCTTGTAAAAAACTTATTATGTTGTAGTTAAAAATAATAATAATTAAATTCAAACAATTCAAAAAAAAAATAATTCACTTAACAGAAAGAGCTTTGCGTTAAACTTCAAAACTGTATCATTATAACAAAAAGTTGAAACCAACAGTTTTTTCGGGGCCTACGCTGATGATTTAAAAAGACCATGATGAAGTTGTGTCACTTACGTTAAATGTGTTTACGAAATACATTTAACATTCAATTCGCAATTAAAATATTTTAAAATTTTTAATCAGTGTTGCAAAACGAAAAAAAAAATCGTAACGTTATGCGTTTCGTTTTTATAACAGTATATTTATTTTTTCGGTACGTTATTTCGTTATAAAACAGAAAAATATTATATTTTATTATGTTATAACGTTATAATTACGTTATTTTAAAATTAAATGTAATGTTTAACAGATTAGTTTTAAACATTACAATTTAATTTTAAAATAACGTAACTATAAAATTTGACTCATTTCAAATTCTTTAATTTTAATAACGACACCTTTTATTATTCACTATTGTTATATATAAAAAACAATTAAAAAAACAATAATTTTAAAATTTTTAAGTATATATATTTTTTATAATTCACACTACTATAGTTTTGATCTCGTGGAGATCATCGACGGGCGTAGATATGTAACTGAAGTAATTAAAATTAAAGAATTATACAATGGATTATTCACGTCACTCCGACGAATATTTTGAAATCATTTCATGTTAAAAATAATTATTTTTACCAAAACTAAGCAATCTTATCAGGAGTTTTCACAAATCTGATAGTTTGTTTATAACTATTAGAGTTGCTTTTAATAGATCTTCAGATTGATTTCTCGGCCAGCAAAAAAATATTCTTTCTTAAAATTATTCAAAACACCTGTGATGCAAAACGGCTACTACAGACTTGAAATTATTTAAAATAAACTTAAAATTGTACAACATTTTATGCCCGCTTTATAGTCGGTAACTTTAACTTAACGTAAAGTACAAATGTATGAAAATGCACTAGAGCATTTATAGTCGTTAACGCAAACTTAACGTTAACTTAACGTAAAGTTCATTTCATTCTATCTTAAAGATTTTGTTAAGGATTTGTTGACGTTTGGTATAAAAACTGAAGAAAAGTAATATTTAATTGCAAGTGTCCATAAAAATAAAATTTTATTTTTTAAAAAATGCAAAGGATATAAAAAGAGCGACTTTAAAGCCAAATATTAGCAGAAAATAAATTTTTTTATTTTTAAATTTTGTATCAAATGTATGTTTCGAATTTTATTATTTTAAATTTTGATTTTAAAATCAGTTTATTACTTTTAAAGAATTGATTGATTTATAACATTGATTACAAAACCATAATTAATATCAGATCAAACGTCAAGGAATACGTAATTTCTTACCGACTATAAATCAAAATTTTTAGATGTCTTAAGTTAGAGTTAAGTTAAAGTTAACGTTAAGTTAACGTTACCGACTGTAAATCGGGCATTAGAACTACCAAAATCTGTAGTTTAAGCGTCCGCAAAAATTGATAAAGAGCAGATAAGTTGGATTTTATTTCACCGGTTTTTGCGTTTTGATTTTCGTATACATAATTATAAAAAAGTCACCCGAAAAACGAAATAAAATATTGCGTTATCGTTACGTTTTACGTTATTGTAACGTAGTTTAATTTTTAAAACGTTATGAACGTAATTATTACTAATAACGCTATTTCATTTCGTTATTCCGTTTTTGCGTTACGTTACGAGTAACGTTTTGCAACACTGTTTTTAATTGAGATAAAAACTATCCTATCGGGTATATATTAAGCGTAATATATAAAATATTATTCTTAAGTCGCTCAAACATGAAAATTGCCAAAATTTTCCATACAAACTTGTATGAAAAATTTAACCTATTTTCGTATTTCTTTTACGGACAGAAGAAAATAAAATATTTTATATATTATGCTCTATATTGTCAGTAATTGTCAGTAATAGTTCATAAAGAAACTTAAATTATTTAATTGTAGTAAAATGTGAAATTTCATAGATAATTTTTAAAATTATTCAAGTTGTGTTTTGAATAAAATTCCATATAAATTTTATTGAATTTCGTTTCTTTTCCCCCTTTTGCAGTGCCATTGCAGCAAACACCGGAACAAAATAATCGCTCAATAACATATTTGATAGTCTATATGGGCCCTACTTGGATGATTAAAAAGCAGGTTTGACAGTAAATTAATTAATTTACGCCGCCATCTGAAAGTTTGCTTATGAACTATCCATATTTAACATTTAATTCGTAATTAAAAAATGTTTAGGCGTTTAATCAAAATAAAAACTATCCTATCTCTCAAGTTGGACCATTATACACACACTGAACACAATTTTATTAAGATTAGTTACGTTGTAGCGGAGTTTATCGCGGACAAACATCGTGACACGTGATTTTTATATATAAGAAAGATATATATATATATATATATATATATATATATATATATATATATATATATATATATCCATACTGAATATCCACACAAAAAATTGGCCCAATTGGTGCATCCAAGAGCCAGCGCTTTTGCATATAGTAAAACAAGATTCGAGATTTGACGACTATAAATACTTATATCTTAAAAACGCTTAATGATATGAAAAAAAAATTAAAGCAGGCTCACCTTATTTTGTGATTGCCTAACTTTTTTTCTCAGAAATACAACAAAAAAGTTTTAGTGGAACTTTATAAATTTGAGATCAATTTTTCAAAAGGGCCTCATCGCCTCCAGTGACATTTAGGAAAAAAAAGTTCCAAACAAAATATTATTATTTTTGCTAAACTAACATTTATTTAGAACATACTTATAACTTTTATTCAAAAATACCAAAGTTTTAGAACAAAAGTCCCATTATTTTAAGTATTTCTTCAAATTTACAGTTTAGCTTAACAGTGTATTTCTAAAACTATACAAAATTTATTAAAATTAGTTAAACACAATATCATATTAATAAAAAAATTATTTGCTTTTAAAATATTTGCAGAGTCACTTAGGAAAAACAACTATTATGGCAAATGTCAGAATATGAGTATCAATCAATGCATTCCTGACAGTGTAGTTTATCGAGAAAAATTTTTGAACATCAGATTTCTACGGTTTTGTGTTAATTCGTTAGTATTCTCAAAATTTGGATGCAAATACTAATGTTTTAAGAAGCAGTTCAAAAAAATTTAGTTCTAAACTGTTAGAAGGTCTTGAAATTTGCATTTGCCTGCAGAGAACTTTATTTAATAATTCACTAAAATGTCCATATCTTTTGATTAACTTAACCGAATTTCATGATTTTATACTTATTTAAAAGTTATTGAACTAAGTAATATCAGTAAACTATTTTTGCACGTTTCAAATTTAGTAAAGGGTGACCTAAAAATTAAATATAATATTTTGAAATAGTCAAAACGAAATATAATGTAAGAATGTTTAGACAAAATATGAAATAGTGTTGAAATGAAAATTCAAGGTAATAAATCGACATGCTATTTAGCTGATTATTCTATACTTTGTTATAAATTGATGTGTTAAATGATAATTTAATACATTTTTCACTTAGTTATTGGTGAAGTTATAGTTGCACTTAGTTATCCAATATTCATGCAAGATTTCTGCAACAAAAATTTTTGTTGGTTTTAAGGATTTTTTGTCGATTATTCTCTACATCTTGAAAGATGAACGGTTTCTGTTCTTCATCTTGACTTAAAATGTCTATTGTAGTCCGTCATTAACTTTACTCCCCATTCTGTAACGTCATTTACGTATTTCGACCACAATTCCTTTAATTTGCTGTTAAATGTTCGAATATTCTTCATTTGCTATCCAAGAATCTGGGTTTTCATACAGAAATTTTGGAATTTTTTGAAGACTACTTCAAAAAACATCTAGGATTTTTCAGACACGAAAAAATTTAAATATATTTTATTAAACTAGTACGAAAATATTTGCTTTCCTAGATGTCATGTGGGTTTGATTATGAAATTTTAACTTTTTTTTCCATTGCTGTTTTGATATTGCTACTCAAACCTCGGTCAAAAAATTCTAGAGGTACTAGAATATCACCTTTTGCTTATTTTAAAATATTGTATTTAATTTTCAGGTCACCTTAGTGTGCTTCTAAATTTGGAGCGTGCAAAAATAATTTATTAAAATTACTTAGCTCAATACCTTTTAAACAAGTATAAAATCGCGAAATTCGGTTAAGTTAATCAAAACATATGGACATTTTAGTGAATTATTATAAAATGTTCTCTACAGGCAAATGCAAATTTCAAGACCTTCTAACAGTTTATAACTAAAATTTTTTGAACTGCTTCTTAGAAAATTAGTTTTTGCATCCATATTTTGAGAACACTATTGAATTAACAAAAAACCGTAGAAGTTCGACTTTCAAAAATTTTGCTCGGTAAACTACTCTGTCAGGAATGCATTGATCGATACTCATATTCTGACATTTGCCATAAAAGTTGTTTTTCCTAAGTGACTCTGCAAATATTTTTAAAGGCAAATAATTTTTTTATTAATATGATATTGTGTTTAATTAATTTTAATAAATTTTGTATAGTTTTAGAAATACACTGTTAAGCTAAACTGTAAATTTGAAGAAATACTTAAAATAATGGAACTTTTGTTCTAAAACTTTTGTATTTTTGAATAAAAGTTATATGTATGTTCTAAATAAATGTTAGTTTAGCAAAAATAATAATATTTTGTTTGGAAATTTTTTTCCTAAATGTTACTGGAGGCAATGAGACCATTTTAAAAAATTGAGAACGAACTCAGAAAATTCCACTAAAACTTTTTTGTTGTAATTCCGAGAAAAAAAGTTTATTCTAAGAAAGTTAGACGATCGCAATATAACGTGGGTTTGCTTTAACTTTTTTTTCATATCATTAAGCGTTTTTGAGATATGAGTATTTACAGCCAAGAAATCTCGTATCTTGTTTTGCTAAATGCAAAAGCGCTGGCTCTTGGAGGCACCAATTGGGCCAATTTTTTGTGTGGATATCCAGTATGGACCAATAAACGAATCAAGCCCTGAGCACCAGAGCACCAAAAAAAAAATAACATTTTGCATTTCTATACAAAAATGGGTCGATCTAATATATATATATATATATATATATATATATATATATATATATATATATATATATATATATATATATATATATATATATATATATATATATATATATATATATATATATATATATATATATATATATATATATATATATATATATATATATATATATATATATATATATATATATATATATATATATATATATATATATATATATATATATATATATTTAATTAAAAAAGTTTTTTGGTTAAAGCCAATTTTTGAATTATTTATTATTTATGTATCGACAATTGTTTCGGTTTATTATAAAACCATCTTCAAGGATATGTTATAAACAAAAAATTCTTTTACAAAAAATAAACCACTAATAATATTTAGACAAAAAATTGACATAAATATCAAAAAAAAATTTTTTTTTCAAAATTTTTTTTTGATATTTATGTCAATTTTTTGTCTAAATATTATTAGTGGTTTATTTTTTGTAAAAGAATTTTTTGTTTATAACATATCTTTGAAGATGGTTTTATAATAAACCGAAACAATTGTCGATACATAAATAATAAATAATTCAAAAATTGGCTTTAACCAAAAAACTTTTTTAATTAAATAATTTGCAAGCCAAACATCATATCATACATATATATATATATATATATATATATATATATATATATATATATATATATATATATATATATATATATATATATATATATATATATATATATATATATATATATATATATATATATATATATATATATATATATATATATATATATATATATATATATATATATATATATATATATATTAGGCATGACCAGATTTGTATGAACAATTTTCAAACCATCTTTTTCTTCGCTCCCACCGGCTAATTATGTTCCATTTGACTCGAATATGAACTATATCAAGTTTTATTGAAATCGGAAAATAATTACCCACCGCACAGTGGCGTCGAAGATAAGAAAATTAGCAGAATAATAGGATTTTTTATTTTTATCAGATATAATTATCTTAAAACATAATATATCTCATAGTTTTGATTTTTTTTTATTAAAAGCTAATTAATTAACGATTCTAACGAGCCTAAGTATGTAGAAATCGATCTTAGAAAAGCGATTTATCTTAATTTTTCTTCTTACACATACGAAAATTCACTAATTCATAATAATCTTTTTTCAAAGAAAAAATTAATTTTTATGGTTGAATTTATAATAATTTTTCATTCAAAAGCAACATTTTTCCAAAAGAAATCAATAAATTAAATTAGATTTATTGTATGATGGGTATTTGCATCTGTAGTTTTCGACCACCTGAATGGTGTATTGTGTACCTTGCTCGTCTTTAGTTAGAATGTTGTTGTATTCCGTGTCATCAACTTAACACCGAGTTCAGCAGTATCATTAACAACATGCAAACTTTGGCAAAACAACGTGGCTTTGTCGAAATCCTCATTCCGATGGGTCATGTAGCAAAAAATCAATATAAATTCTAAATCGATTAAAAAACTCTGAGTTTTTTCTGTGACAAAATCACTAATGTTCTTATTAGCAAAAAGTTGCATATGTTTGACTGCGTCAAAATCTTTTTTGCGAGTTTGGGGTGCGATGGGGATGTCTCGTGCTGGGACCTCAAGGTTTTGAACCATTTTTCGTTTTTCATCAAACGAAATCTCTGGGTCGAAAAAAACCAAGCCAATATTTGCTTCCGTTAAATAGTGATGATATCAAATTTTGTTCAACATTTCTTCTGAAACTCTTTGGTCGTCAATTTTGATGAAATCCAAATCCTGATAAGCGGCTGCTATTCCATCTATGCATTTGAACCAAATTTTTACATACAACATAATCAGAAAAATGCAAACGTCTCGAAAAAATGCAAACGGCGTGACTTGACGGACCTGGGCGTTTGAATTTGTAATTCTCAATGGTTGCGCCAAGAAAAATCAATGTAACTTCCAAAAATTCTTTATATTCGCTGCGTGGGTGTGATTTTTCCAACTCTTCATGACAAAAAATTACTAGAGCTTCTCACGAGTGTTTTGGAATTTTGTTTCCCAGTTTTTTGTCCGATATTCCACTTTTGAACATTGTTGGATTAATTTTACCATCGTCCCATAGCTTCTGAAATTTGTTGAACAGATAAACATCGGGTGCTGTGGTCTTTCCAAATTTGAGATCATAAACAGCCCGTAGTTTTATCTCCTGTATGTGATGACGACATGGGAATCGAATCAAGTTGTGGCCAATCTTTTTTTCCACCTTTTTCTGGTCCAGCGTTACTTGATGTCGTGTCGTAACACATGGCTTCGACTTTATCAGTAAGATCCCATTCTTCAAGGCATTCATATATCGCATTCGCAATCGATAAGCCGCTCTGTTCTTTGCATTATGGAACCGTTAATAACTTCTCAATATTACTAAATGTTACTATGGTTGGCAAACGATCTACTTTACCATGTCCAGTTAATTCTGCTAGCAATGTATCCATAAATAAAAATTTGTGTTACTCAAACAAAGTCTAAATCTAGCATTAAAATTTATTTTTTCTGAATTTTCGCAGAATTTTTTTTTTTGGATTTAAGAAGAAGAAATTCGATAAAAGCGCTTTCCTAAGATCAATTTCTACATACTTAGGCTCGTTGGAATCGTAAAGTAATTAGCTTTTAATAAAAAATCGAAATTATGAGATATATTATATTTTAAGATGATTATATCTGATAAAAATAAAAAATCCTATTATTCTGCTAATTTTCTTATCTTCCACGTCACTGCGCGGTGGGTAATTATTTTCCGATTTCGGTAAAACTGCATAAACTTCATTTTTGAGTCAAAAGGAACATAATTAGTCGGTGGGAGGGATGAAAATAACAACGTCTAATATATATATATATATATATATATATATATATATATATATATATATATATATATATATATATATATATATATATATATATATATATATATATATATATATATATATATATATATATATATATATATATATATATATATATATATATATATATATATATATATATATATATATATATATATATATACAAATCGGCAAGACATGGGGTGAACTGAAAGCGATTGCCCCGAACAGAGTCAGATGGTCCAGTCTAGTAGACGCCCTATGCTCCTAAATGGAGATAAAGGAAAAAAAAAAAAATATATATATATATATATATATATATATATATATATATATATATATATATATATATATATATATATACATATCTTTTTTGTACAAAAAAACTTATATTTATTTTATGAAATCAAAAACAAAATTCGAAAATAGACTATAAATTTAATTCTTTAACTGTTATCTACCCTTAAATATTTAACCCTCTCTTTTCTAAATTACTCAATAATTTTCTGGTACCCAAGACAAACCAAACAAGAAAATTTGAAAAAGGAAAGAAAAATAAATAAATTTTGTAATTTTCTTATTACCGAGGTGGGAGAGTTGTGTGGTGAAAATAGTAAAAATGAAAGATTGTTTACGTTTGAAAAAAAATGTTAGAGGTGATGAAAAGTGTTTTGTTTGAATTGAATTTTATTTTTATTCTTAGTGTATTTATGTGAATTATTTTGGTTCTATTTTTGTAAAGGCTAACAAGCTATATGTATTCATTTTACTATACTAATTTGACTTATTTCAAATAAGTTGCTTAACTCTGTTTGTTTAGAGGACTCCTTCGACTAACTTTAGTTAGTCGGCTAACTGTTGTCAATGTTTTCACTTTATGTGGTTCATCCACTATAATTAGTAGTCTTATTTCAAGTAATCCTTCCTAGTTAGTTTATTTGATAAAAGGGTAATCTAGCCAAAAATTTAATAAATCCATCAAATGAGTAGTCAATAATCTTAGCGAATGACATACTAACTAAAAGTGGACGCTAAAACATGTACCATGCTGAAGTTTGAGCGTATTCGAATAACGAGTTTAAGAATTTTAGTTTGTTTTGTGGATATTTTCGTTTGGTATGTTTATGGCCAGTTTTGTGTATTAATTGTTCTATTTCGGTTAGTTTTGATTACATGAATGCCCAACTTTTATATTAATGTAAGTAGCATGTTGTTTGAAAGTTGCATGTTTGCACGTAGATACATTTTTTCATTACATTATATTACATGACGACCTTGCTACCATATAAAGTAGGAATATTTCGTTAAAAATTATGCCGTTAGAAAAAAAAGGCAGTCTTGAGGACTGTTAACAGAAGTGAAAACTTAAAACTGTGAAATAGCTGTATTTTTATCGTCTAAATACAACAAAATCTTTACTTAGTTTACCACACTTATTAACTGTTATTAACTGAGAAAACATCATATTTAATAAAAAAGAAAAAATCAAAATATGCATTAAGAGACGAGAATAAAATTATTTATAATATATTATCATTAATTTTAACAATACTTAGGTTATTCGTAATATCAATTGCTTTTTCTTTATTAAAAAGTATAAAGAAAAACACAGAAATAAAATATGACAAAATCAATTTTTTTATTTTATAAACACGTTTTGTAACACACTGTTATAAACCGAAAAAAAAATCAGATTCAATAAAATAAAAAAACGAAACCAATTATTATTAATAAAATGAGAATAAGAAATAAAAAAAACAAATCATATTAATTTATCTCACTCTCTTTTAATATCTATTTTATATTTCATATTTATTTAGCGTGACGATGACTCGAACAAATAAATTTTTCCCAAACAAAATCGCACAACGTGCCTAAAGAAGTTTTCACTTAAAAAAGCTTATAATTTCAATGACAAAGCATGTTTTACAGAAGCCAATACCCCTAGCATATTTCCGTCATATTTTAAGGAAACCAGTGCTTACAGGTTAACACTGCCACCATGTCAAAAATGGTAGCTTAAAAAATGTACACCACATAAAACAAACCCTGAAATCAGCATAAGCAATATTCAAATAACGAAGAATAAATCTGTTCATCAAATAACGATGAGTAAATGATGAAGAATAAATGTGCACCTCACCTCATATGAGAATGAATAATTATTAATTTGTGCACCTCAAATAACGATGAATACATTTGTGCACCCCAAAAAACTACGATTATATGATGGAAAGTGTTAATATTGGATGGAACGTTGCGCCTTTGCAATGGTTTTGATCTTTGCAATGGTTTTGATTCAAATACTTGAACTTGCTAGTAAAGATTTTTTTTTAATAAAATGTGTTGTGTACTAGGAATTACAATATGTGTCACAACAACACATAAAAACCTTTTAAGACCAAGGTCCCACAACAACATACGTTCAAAGGTGTTGATGGACGTAAATCTTTCTTTTTTTGTTTATTTTTATATTTTTTGTTAAAGAATGGATAACTAAACAATAAATCCTATCACTGACAAAATATGACATAGGCCAATATTTTATGATAGAAAAGAGAAATAAAAGTAAATTAAAAAGTAAATAGCAAATTTTTACAAAAATTTGCTGAAACAAAACAAAAATGTAGTGCCAATAATCCAGTCGGTGGAGTAAATTTTTTTCTTTATTTTATAGAATCGGCATCAAACCAGGGCCGATTGATGCCGATTCTGATGAGGACAGTGGACTGCATTTTTGATTTTTTGATAGTCCCATCATGGCATAAAAAAACATGATACTCTGGTTTATCATAACGGCACACAAGATGATCAAATATCATATAATGCTTCAGTAAAATGCGCCTGTAGATGATTAATGATGATGACGAATATACGTATGATTAATAAGTTGCGTCTCATAAGGTGATTGATGCTAATATAATATACAAATAATTGTTCAACTCATAGAGTTAAAAAATACCTTAAAATTAATTAACTTGAACAACAATATTTAAGGTGGGATCACTGCCTCGATGTACGTAGTGATAAACTGTGTGAAGTTAAAACATGTTAATTTAATATCTTACTTAATTATATGCTACAAATTCATATGAGTCTTAATAATCTTAGTTTAGAAAAATTGTATTATTTAATTATTTAATTATTATTTTTCATTTGTGTTCAATAGTAACAGAAACGCTAAACTATCATTTATATATAAATGATGCAGCGTATGGCTATAAGCCAATTAGGCTTGATCAGCATTGAAAAAAATATCTGTTAATATAATATTAACTGTCAACTGTTTTAGTCATATGTATAAAATAATACTAAATTAATAACAATCATAAACATTTGCATAAATAATTTGATAATCATAATTATGTATATTTTATTATATACACTGTATATTTTATTATATACACATGTATATTATATTATATTACATCATTAAAAATAAACAAAAAAAGAAAGTTTGAATCTAATTGAGTTACGGGTCTTGTAATGAACACTGATAATTATGGAAATTGCGTGCCTTGCAAGTTTTAATTCCGACTAGCTTCAATCTTGCGGTTCCGAGAATGTATTTCTCCAAGCAAGTACAAATGCAGAATTGCACGCAAACAACTTTAACCAGAAAATTTAAATAATTAAGAATCATGTACTCTGACGAACACTAAAGACGAAGAAGCCAAGACCGTTACACACACTACTTTATTATATATTCATTGAATGTTAAACCAAAAATTGAAATATTTCACTCACCTCATTAGTTCATGTTTGATCCCACTCTTCACCATTTTCCTCCCTAGCCAATCATACTGAGTAGCCTATAGCAATTAAAATAACAATAGTTGCGCCAAGTTACAGGCGATTGATGCACTGAAACAAAAAATCAATTTAATATAATAGTTGCACCAGTGTACAGGCGATAGTTGAATAATAATAAAAAAATCGTTACACTACTGATGGTGACCATATAAATCTCTGTGGTTGTTATTGACCACTCGTATTTATCAAGGTTATTCGTATTTTTACCTTGGAATTTATTGATTAAGATCCGTTATGCTATTTTTCAAACTAGATCTATGGTTTGCTTTCTAGATTCTAGCTACGGTTCAAATCTAATTTGATTTCTTTTCAACTTAATTATACTAAACAGTTGATTTTTTCAATGACTTTAATTTCAATAGAATGACACATTTAGTTATCAATTAACTACAAAAAACTTTCTAACTGTCCAAATTTAATTCAGCAACAAAATTAACATTTTAAATTAATTAAGCAAAAAGAAAATCATAATACTTGTTAGAACAATCAAAACCAAAAATAAAAGTTAAATCATCCTTAAGTGATTTCCGATTAATTCACGAACTGCCTGATTAAGCTCAATTTTACCAATATGTATGCAAAAAAACACTACGAAAAAAAAGCGCGAGGAAAAAATGGAAAAAAAACAACCCTTGAATGGATTGTATATCATGGACAAATCAATAAGAAATCATATCGAAACTATCGAATCGGTAAATGGGGGTGGAGTTATTTCAGATAGAACTGCTTGGTAACAGTCTAAGAATGTCAGGATAGTAAGTTAGTATTATGGGTATGAAAAAATAAGAATCGCTTAAGTTTTGCCGATTGATGGCCAGTTTGATCTATATTATGTTTTATTTTTACTAGTTTTGATTACATGAATCCCCAGAGATTTCTTTCAGCATATTTTTTTATATTAATGTAAGCATATATGAAAGTCAAATACACAAGATAATTTACGTGGTTAGCAAATTGTAGCATTACATTACATGGCGATCTTGCTACAAGATGAACCATGAATATTTCGTTTGTTATAGAAACACTAAAGATTAAAATTACAAGATCAAACCATGCTTTATGAAAACTTATGTATACCCCCCGAAATACGTTAGATAGTTAAGAGATATCAGTGATGAGCTAATCTTCAAAAATAATAAAATCAAAACCTGTCTTTACCGAAACTACTATTTTATCAAAACTCAAAATTATGTAAATTTTTCTGCGTTGTACCCTTTATAGACAGATCTTTCACACACTTTGTTGTAAATTTGGTTCTTTTTTTCAAGCATTTTAAATATTGTGAGATTC